>JAVJIF010006586.1:0-205471 GCA_038442645.1 Agave tequilana
TCTTGAGTTTGAATTTTCTAACCACCAAATACTACCGGATCTTAAATTTTTCAACCACCAAGATACTACTCGATTTTGATTTCCACAACACCTCTTCTTTGAGGCACACTATAACAAAGATCACAATATGGTTTGTTCTCTAACACAAAATGAGAACCAATATAAGCACAATGATTAAATCAAAATAAATATACAATTGATACTCTATGTATCAAAATAGTTTTAATTACTATCACAATAAATTGGCACTAACAACAAAAAAATTTAGTAATGAAGAGAATCTAAAATAACAGAAGAGATGGAATCAAGATTCTCTAAAATAGAAAGAGATGAAGTGTAGAATGTCTCTTGAATGATCATTGAATGCTTAACACTTATTTGATTTGAGGAGTTATTGAAGAAATTGAATAAATGATTTACACAATAACTCCTCCTTGAGCTTTGAAGAAATAAAAAGTTAAAGCTTTTGAGGAATAAATGGCTCTTTAAATTTTGATCATTGGTTTTTTCTCTTCTCCCCCTTGCAATGAATAAGCAAGGTTCTATATAAACAACAAGACAACAGTCCTTTGGAGAAGAAGAGAGACAGATTTTTCTGCCCGTTTGAGCATTTATGTTGCTGAAATATGATATCAAAATTGTGCTAAATCTTAAACAATAAATGCTTCTGTAGCAATTAAGACATAGAGAGGGTATGTAGACTTTAGAGAGAGGAAAAGAGATGAGATTTCTCAAATATATACCCAACAGATATCTTATCCAGCTGTACAAACTAAACAGTTTGGGGCTATCAAGGACTGTCAACAGCAGGACAGTTTGACAGTGACAGACTCAATTTTTCAGTTGTAAAGAAAGGTATGTACAACCAACTTGTATGAAAGAAATTAATGCAAGAGTGGGTAGTTTATCAAGTGAAATACAACTCATGTGGTACTATAACCTAGTCACCACAGAACAAAAAAAATGTAATGTCCAAAGAACAATCAGAATTGAACTAGAATAATGACAGATATCCTCAGTTTAATCTGTAATAGGTAGAGATGGTAGAATCAGGTTGAGTGGTAAGATGAGGTGGTAATATAGAGATTCTACTTAGAATTGAAATAGAAAGATCCTATTATGTGTCAAATATATGTTTGATAATAAAATTACTATATGATTACTTACATAGTTTTTATAAATGAAATTTGTAGCTCAATATATTTTTGGCTCCTTCTTACACTTTCATATTTTGATGTATCTTGTAATAGTTTGATCTTGTGGAGCTTGATGTGCTTTGCTCCTTGTAACTTTTTGTTAGCTTGAATATGAAATTTGTTGAGTTTCACATAATTTCTTCCATCTTCTATATATTTGTGACATTGATAGCTCAAGTCCATCCATCTCTAAGTAAAGTTTTATCCTGAAATAAACAATACTACTAATCCAACTTATTAGTAGCTTAATTTATAGGCTAATTACATCATCAAAATTATAGAAGTTACAATCTCCCCTTTTTGATGATGGTAACTTATAAATTTGATTAGAAAAATAATAACATTGTAAATAGAAAAAAGTTTATTTTTACTCTAAATCTCCCCTTTTTTATCTGCCAATGTGCTAAGAATGATTAGAGAGCAAAGCTCTCCCTGTTAAATTCAATTCATTGCAATAAATATTCCACAACTTGTGAACATGGTCAATCTCTCAAATATAACATACACTTTTGTAGATGGATAATCCTTCACGATTATCACACAATATCTGAACTTATCAGTAAGAAATAGAATCTACAATTATCAGTTTGTGTTAATCAAGTGCATGTGACCATATATGTGTACATGTTTATGAACAAATTTTGTCCTTTGATATGTACACAAAAATATACAGATATATGTATCCAGTAAGCAAAATAAATCTACATGTGATATAAAAAAATCTACATGTTATATTATCACAATTCATTAGGCTCAATTAATCTGCATACTAACATAGTCAATAGCAAATCTGCATGTATGCTTCTATCCAATCAACAGCCAAGTAAATCTCCCCCTTTGCCATCAGCAAAAATCCAGGGGAAAGCATGCATGGATAAGTCACAACAAGCATAGCACATATGATAGTAATATAAGAGCAGTGAAAGAAAAGTAAGAGTGCTTGATAGTTATTACATGTCAAAGTATCAGTTAAGAGATAAAAATAGATAGTACTTTAGGTCTTTTTGGAGGAGGACCTAGTCATAGGCCTCTTCCCTTTACCTGAACTGTCCTCATGAGCAGAATCATCCCCACTAACAGAGCTGTCATAAAATTGATCAAAATCATAAGAAGAAGCATCAGAACTACGAGAGTTACCTCGCTCAGAATATTTATGGCCCAGCTTCTTGAGGAGTCTGTTAAGATTCTATTTGATTTCAGGTAGATCAGCATGGATAGTCCTCCTGAAGTGGTTGAATATATCATTTAATCTCACTGATTTTCTTTCTCAATTTGATGTATTCTTTCTTGTTTGCTTTTTTGCTCATTTTCTCTTCAAAATCAGAGCTTCAGGGACAACATATTATTCCTTAATATCAATTTTCTTTCTTTTCCCACCTGGTATTTTTCCATGGTGAGTCTTGTTCAACCTAGCTTCTTCCTCTACCCTAGTTTCACCATTTATGATTTTATTAAAATCATTTCTGGGCAGAAACATTCTGTTAATGGAAGCAGACCCAAACTTTCTTTTTCCATAAATGGGGTTTCAGTCCCAAACTTAATTCCAAAGTGTGTAAACACTTTTGTTAACAAACAAGAAAATCTGAGTTGCTCACGAGGCATAATCAAAGAGCTCAAAATAAAATGAGGTAGATTGAAGTAAGTGTAAGCATAGCATATAAAAACAGTAAGCAGTCCATTTTTATGACATGAAAGTATCCTCCTTGAGGGAGAAAATTGAACTGAGCTATCTTAGTCAACACATGAACCCTGGGAGGTGAGATAGTTGATAGGCAATGAGTTTTTATTTCTGTAAACTTCATCACTTCTTACTCCAAACAGCATGTCTAAAGCTTCAGATTTACTCCGACCAAGAGAGGAGGAAGACTTAACGAAAATACATGTTCCTGAAGTAGAAATTCTCAAATTTCTCCCAATTATTTTTCACCGAAAGTTATCATGGTTCCCTTGACCAGTGAGAATATGGTGAGAGGATCCTTTTTGATTCTAAGATTGGCGTAGAACATGGCTACCAGATTAGAAAAATAGAAAATTTTAATTGTGTATCTCATATCTAAAAAAATATGAATAAATCACTAATTGTGGTTTTATGAATCACTTAAGATATCACCCACAATATAGACACATGAAAACTAGACTCTTATTTCATATAAGAATTGATACATAATGCGCAATCATATCAAATATACCAATATCCCAATATATCACACAATCAAGCACAAGTTTGAATAGATAGTTGATTCTTATTAAATACAAGATTGCAAGATAAGAGTTGACATATGTTCATATCTAATATAGTGCACAAAACATGCTTGGATACACAAACTCATTGATTCTCATGATGCATAAAAGGATAATCATTTAAAATATGTACATATATGAGAATACTTTAAATGAGTAAAATAGAATAGAAGTGGACGCAAGGTACATCTCATTTGTACATTCATAGCAACAATATATTATAAATACTCATTATATTCAAATATATTATATATCACAAGTATCTATATATGTCTATATACCAAGTATGCTTAAATAATACAAATGACATGAATCATCAATATGGAGCATATGGTTAATATTAAAAATATTAATTTGAACTTATTCATGTAAACTATTTATACAAAAGTTCATATGGATGAATGATGTGTACAGAAGCATACATATGAACCAAAATTATATATCAAATATGTATGTGTAGTTGAATATGTGTATCACAAATAAGTATTTAAATATATATGAAAATAAATGTGCCTAATATGAGGTAAAATCATCAAGATAAAGCAAAAAATCATAATTTTAATAAGACAATAAAAATGAAGTATATGGTGCAAGAGTTACTTTAAATTTAATTACCAAGTCTATATATTGTTGGCATATAAAAAATATTGATGAATTAAGATGCCAAGAAAAGTAAAAAGTCAAATTCATAAAAAATTGATGATTTCAAATTCAAAGATAAATAGTCATCATTAACAATGTTATTAAGGATATTTAGAAAGTTACAAACCATTACACAAAGATAACAAATTATAACACATGTGGTTTGAACAATCTAATTCAAGTAGATAAGTCCAATAAGTAAGTTCCAAAAAGATTTGGACACAAAGAGTTCTCAAAAGTGTATAAAACTTTAAAATATTAGAGATTTGACTATGCATAACTATATCTCAAATAAACTTTTAAGAATTAAAAGAAATATCAAAATTCTCATAGTAAAATAAAAATGTATTTGAAAACCATCAATATATAAAAGTTTTTTAGTTATATTACCAAAACTTGATCATCTCTCAATATCATAAAATTCACATAAACTATGATGCTAAATGTAACATGAAAATTATCACATTCAAGAACTCATTTAGCATGTATCAATATGACTAGAATATTCCATTGAAAAGGTATTTCAGTTAAGTTCTCATTGAAACTTAGTAACCATAAATATATGTCAAGCATCAATTATTTTGTGTGAGCATGTAATATGCGATATGGCAAATTAAGAACATTCACATTGCAACATAAATTATTATTAATTATATCTTGATCAAATTTGACATGCATATATCTTGATAAAGATTGACTGAAAGAGATGGAGATAAAAATTCTTACACAACTCATCATGAATATCTTCGCATATACCAAGATTAAGTTCTAATATGAAATTCATCAATATAAGCAAAGATAGTGTCACCAAGATGTATTTGTATTAGCATATGGTGCAAATACAGTATATTCATTTTCTTAATTCAAAAGATTCATATCAAGTAAAAAATTTTAATTTTTCAATCAAGAAGAAGTCAAATAAATGAAAGTTCATAAATTCACAATTTTAAATATGATTCATAAAAAGATTAGTTCAATCATTTTTCAAATCAGGTAATTGAATTTTTCACATCATATTATACAGAATAAAAGTGAGATTTTAAATAAACAAAGTAAAATATATTATCATGACATAATTGAAGTACGATCATATAGTTATAATGCATTCATGCACTTATAATTTTTTTTTACATTCACCAATATCAAAAGCCATGTGAATATAAAGAGATAACCATAAAACAAATAATATTCACAAATTGGCTAGTTAATCAATAACATTAAATATAACCAAACTCATGGATATTATATTCAAGTTTTTCACAAGAGTATGAATCAACTTCATAAAAATATATATCCTATCGAGCACAAGAGTATTCCACAATACTTGTTATAAAATCATCAAATCTAAACAAATATGACAATCAAAACCATACAGGATCTTTAAGAATATGTATATAAAAGAAAATCATATCAAAATTCAAATCATTTTAATTCAATCAAATCATGTAGAAAGATAGAAATAATCTCATTTCAAAAATAAAGATAGAACAAGATATACCAATGATAGTTCTCTTCAAGGTGAACCATTCACATTCACATTTTGATAGGGTTGCAAATAGATTTGAATCTCCTATCATATGTCTTGAGTAACCGCTATCAAGATACCACTTGATTCTATGTTGGAAGAGGTTGCACACCTGTGAAACAATTTTGGGATGTGCATTTTGGTATCCATTGTCTTTTGGGTCCTTGAGCGTGTATGTTTTGGTACCCACATAACAAAAAGAAGAGCATAATAATTGTTCTTATATAACATATACTTGCTGCCTTTCTTCATACAAAAAGTGCAAATAATATTAGACTTGCTATTATAAAAATTATGAGAATAAAAATCAGATTTTTTTTTTTTATTCTTGTAGGATGGCATCCTGCCAACATCTGGACCCATCCGGCTGACATCTTGACCCATCCTGCCTGTCTCTAACTGGTAGGATGACATCCTATCAGAACCTGAGCCTATCCTGTCAAGCAGGTTATGCACAGAAATCACACTAGAAGTGCATGCAATATCAATAAAATTTTCAATTTGATCTTTAAACCATTATTTTCTGTTTGAAACTCAATAACTTTAGAATGCAACTCATTTTTCTCCTTCAGAACATTTCATAAATAGATGAACAAGATGAATATTCTTTTTTCAAAGAAATGAACCTTTTTGAAAGCTTTTTGTATTCATTAATAAGATCAATGTAAGCTTCCTTAATATCTTTTAAATTAGCCCAATCATCAATAGTTACCTCATCCTCATTTATCATAAAACATATATTTAAGTTTGTGAAACTCAAATTAGCTTCTTTAACATGAACAGAAAAATCATCAATTTTATCAAAAGAAAAATCATCTATTTTATCACAAGAAAATCCAAATATGCTTTCTTTTTAAAGAATCAATTAAAATATTATTTTTTTAAATTATAATTTCAATCTCATTCACCAAGCCATCAATATTAAATAATAAGAATCATAAGCACATGAAGATAGATCATATTTAGCACAAGGAGACTCATTTTCATTTCTTAATCTAATGTTTTCCAATGTAAGCATATCATTTTCTTTTTCTAATTCTTTATGCTTAGATAATAGTTTCATATATTTATTAGCAATATCATGAGATATATCAATCAAATCATTAAGATAGTGATCATGAATAATGTCATGAGTACTGCCAACCAATTTGTTATGAATGAGATCATTATTCTCTAAATAAATTATATTATTTGACTCAAGAGAAGAATTACCCATTTTACCTTCATCAATTGCGGAGACAAAACATTCTATTGAATTGGAGCACGGTAAAGTACATGATGATGCATTATCCTCACAAGTGTTCATTGCAATTTGATCCTTCTTTTTCTTCTTATAAAGCTTCAATAATCTTTCATAATTCATAAGCATTATCACAAGAAGTAAAATTATCAGAAAGACTTTCATTAATAGAAGTAATCAATATCTAAAACAGTTTTTTATTCATAACACTTTGTCTCTCTTCAAATTTGTTCCATTCTTTTCTCAGTTTGGAACTAACATTATAACCAAATTCTATAATGTCTCAAAGTTCAAAATATTGAATATAAAATTTAATTCTAATCCTCCAATCATCATATGAAAAATCATGAAAAATAGGAGAAAAATCAATAGAATAATCATTTTCAATTAAAATTTTCATAGATCTTTAACTCTAGGATGTAAAGCCTATTTAGATGAGTACCAACCTCTGATTGTTCGACCTAGAGGGGGTGAATAGGGTCGAGGGTAATTTAAAATTTTAACACACAAAATATATATCAAAACTGTAAAATAGTCAGACTGGTAGGATCACCTAGTCTGCTGGTAGGATATTTCAATAAGGTGGTAGAAATAACAGAGAATGAAATAACAATGTAAAACTAAATATAATCAGCAACAAAATACGTAACAGTGAATAGTAAGAGAGAAAACAATATAATAATTTTAGGGTGGTTCGGAAACTCCCCTACATCCACCGCCTAGAGGTATCCTCTAAGATTTCTAAGTCCACTAAAAGACTTCTTCTTTGAAGTAAGGATTATAACCATCAAGACTCCACTTGAGCTTGAATTTTCTAACCACCAAGGTACTATCCAATCTTGAATTTTTAACCACAAGATACTATCCGATCTTGAATTTTCACAATACCTCTTCCTTAAGGCACACTATAACAAAGATCACAATAGAGTTTGTTCTCTAATACAGTAATGAGAACTAATATAAGCACAATGATTAAATCAAAATAGAATATACAATTGGAGACTCTATGTAATCTAAATAGATTTAATTACTATCAACAATAAATTAGCACAAACAAAAATATTTGGCAATGTAGAGAATCTAAAATAAATAAAAGAGATAGAACCAAGATTCTCTAAAATAGAGAAAGAGATGAAGTGTAGAATGTCTCTTGAATGATCAATTGAATGCTTGACACTTCTTTGATTTGAGGAGTTGTTGAAGAAATTAAATAAAGATGATTTGCACAATAACTCCTTCTTGAGCTTTGAAGAAATTGAAAGTTAAAACTTTTGAGAAATAAATGGCTCTTTAAATTTTACTTACTGGTTTTTCTCTTCTTCCCCTTGCAATGAATAAGCAAGGCTCTATATAAACAACAAGGCAACAACAGAGAGAATCCAACCGTTGGATAAAGAGAGACAGATTTTTCTGCCTGTTTGAGCATTTAATGTTGCTGAAACAAGATATCAAAACTATGCTAAATCTTGAGTAATAAATGCTTCTGCAGTAATTAAGACATAGAGAGGGTATGGAGACTTTATAGAAAGAGAAAGAGATGAAGATTTCTCCCAAATATATACCCAACGGATATCTGACCCAGCTGTACAAACTAGACAGTTTGGATATGTCAAGGACTGTCAACAGCAGGACAGTTTGACAGTGACAGACTCGGTTTTTCAGTTGTAAAGAAAGACATGTACAACCCACCTGCATGAAAGAAGTTAATGCAAAGAGTGGGTAGTTTAATAAGTGAGTACAACCTATGTGGTACTATAGCCTAGTCACCACAGAACATAAAATGTAATGTCCAAAAAACAATCAAAATTGAACCAGAATAATGACAGAATATCCTCAGTTTAATCTGTAATGGGCAGAGATGGTAGAATCAGGAGTGGTAGGATAAGGTGGTGGAATGGAGATTCTACTTAGAAACTAAATAGAAAGATCCTATTATGTGCCAAATATATGTTTGATAATAAAATTATTATATGATTACTTACATAATTTCTATTGATGAAATCTGTAGTTCAATATTGTTAGCTCAAAGGCTCATCACTCTAGTTTTGATAATGATTAACTCATGTAATTATAGTACTAATGATCTTATACGCATTTAGTTTTAGATCATCAATTAAGATCTTAGTCGGTGTTTAGTTTCAACAAAAGATTCGAAGTCAAGTTTTGAAGCTAATATGTGTTGATTCAAGAGCTCGCACTTTAAAATCGCATCAAGTACTCAAGAGGAGTCTAGCTCATAGATCAAAGTTTGGACCAAGTCAAGATGGAGAAGAAGATTTTCAAGAGAAGATTTTCAAGACTTGTGTCGAGTTTGTAAGTGTTAAGATTTTTATTTTTAGATAAAATATAAAGGATAGATTAGTTATGGATTGCTCAAGCTCATATACACACAAAAAATGTTTCAAAATATTTCATTTTAAATAGTTTTAGTTTTTTAAAAAATACCGTTTTAGTTTGAGTTTCAAAGAATACATCTTTATGTTTCATGATTAGATTTTATAAAAACAAGTTTACATGATTTATATGTGTATTAGATTTCATACATATACATTGATGCTTCATATTGCTTAAGAAACTTCTTTTGATAAATTTATATCATGTGTTTAAGTTTTATTAAGTCAAAACTTTATTTAGAGCTTATTGTAAAAAACATAGATATTTCATCTTCGATGTGTATTGGATCATTTTCATACACACTATACTTCAAAAGTATTTAAATATCTTGTTTTTATATTTGAATGAGTTTTTAAAAAATAGATTTTTCATTTTGAAGTTTGATTTTGAAAAATACGGTTTCCAGTTTAAACTTTAACTTCTTTATCGCAAAAATAGTTCAACTTGTTTGTAATATGTGTTGATTTTTTATCACACATATTTTTACTTCAAAGTATTTCAATAAACTTATTTTTGTGAATCTTTATTAGTTTTAAATAAAATTTTAGGGTTTTTACAAGTTAGATTTTCATCCCTTAAACCTATTTCTGGGCTTCTTGCGGTCGACCGCACGGTCGACTGATGCGCACAGCAATGTGTACAAGCCCTGGCTTGAGGGCTGGTCGACTAGACGGTCAACCGACCAAAAAGCAGTGCTATCTGATTCTTGCCTCGGTCGATCGAACGATCGATAGGTCAAGACCTGGGTGCTGTCGACCGGGCGGTCGACCGACAACCCAATGGTTTGAAATATGACCGTTGGCTGGTCAACCGGCGGGTCGACTGACAGGTCATCTGGCCTGGGTTTTTGCCCCAATGGCTAGTTTTTGACAGCCAATATATTGAGATATTTTGGGCCAGTTTTGTGTAAGATTTTAAGAGGATTTTTGAGCCAGTTTTTCCTATTTTTCTCAGAGTGTTTTTCTCCACATATTTTGGGCTAAAACGTCCATATCAAAAGAGAGTTTTTAAGAGTGTTTTCAAAGAGATTTCTTGAGTTTTCACCACTCAATCTACCTAATTTTCTCACACAAGCTTGAGCTTGTCATTGCTAAATTCATCCTCTAGGTACTTATTGTGAGAGTTTGTTTTTGGTGATTAAGAAAAGAAACAACCAAGTGTTTCACCCCTTGTATTTGATGTGTTGTAGAGGTTGAGGCCTCGATGAGCTAGTGGGTTCGCGTTATGTATAGTTCTTGAGGGAGCTTATTATAGAGGTGCGGCCTTGACAAGCTAGTGTGCTTGCATATATTGTTCTTGCAGGAACAAGTGAGGGACTTACGGGTCCAAGATTTCTTAAGCTCGTTGTAGGTGTTGCGACACCGAGTGATCTTGCGAGTCGGTTTTAATGAAAATCCTTCATTGTGGTGAAGGCGGGGACGTAGAAAAGTGACTCAAACCTCGAAACAAATTCTCCTGTATTTGCGATTGCTCATCTCTCTCACTCTCACTTGTGTTTATATCTTGCTTACTCTTATTGTTCATATTCATTATATGCTTGATATATTTGTACTCTATTGAATATATGCTTGGGGTTGTTTGCTCACGCTTGTATTTAATCAAGAGAGTCATAGTGGCAACTCAACTCTTAATCTAGAATAATCTTGAGGAGATAGTCCAGGGTCCTTCACCGAAATTTGGCTACACTCTTTAGTTATACTTTGTGTGTTTGCATAATAGTTTTAGTTTGTATTAATAGTTTTTAATTCCGCATTGTTTGTGCATTTGATTAGCTTTTTACATATTCACCCCCCTTTAGGTGACCTACAAATATATCTTTGGCTCCTTCTTGCTCTTTCAGAGCTTGATGTATCTTGTAAAGTTTGATTTGTGGAGCTAGATGTGCTTTGCTCTTTGTAGCTCTTTATTAGTTTGAATATGAATTTGTGGAGCTTCACATAATTTCTTCCATGCTCCACATGCATGTGACATTGGTACCTTAAATCCATTTATCCGCCAAGTAAAGTCTTATCTTAAAATAACACAACACTACTAATCCAACTTATTAGTACCTTAATTTATAGGTTAATCACATCATCAAAATCATAGGAGCTACAATAATGTGGTCTTCATTTATTGCAAAAAGCTGTTCTTTGAATTCGGTCCAACTCTCCTTCCTTAATTTTTTCTCCTTTCTCCTTTTTTAAATACATAGATCGTAATTTGGTCAAAAACATGAGACAATGATCTCTTATGACTAAATCCTTTATTTCAAGGCGAAACCAAATTTCACTGGTGAGTGGTGTCTCCATCTTGCTCTGGTGCAAATATTTATTTTGAGACTAATTAAAATTTTTTATTTTATTTTTAGGATCTAAGTCCTTAAGGTCTGTTGGTCAACTTGAATTTTTTTTCTAGAACTAGATTTTTTTTTTTTTCCTGAATACCATTTTGTGAAACTGAAACTATATTAGTAGAACGTTGGTGAATAATTGATGAACAATGGAAACAAGTAATGAATAATTGGAATATTGAAACATTTCCTAAAACATCTAGAAATAAAAGTAGAACATTCCCTAAAACATATGATGATATGGTATCTTACTTTTTTAAATATTTAATCATTATTAATTAATTATTACTTAAGAAAATTAATAAATAATGTGGCTACAGCCTATATGTAACATACAGATTTTAAAATCTCAATATACGATCTAAATCCAATAATTAGAATCGATAATTCTGGTGATAATAATTTCATGAAATTTATATAAAATGGAATATAAATTTTATATAGTCTGATTATAATAAATTAGTGTAAACTTGTGAGTACAAGTTCTGAAGCGCTGGGATATTTTTTTTTCATGAATTACTACAATAATTTTCAATTTTTGATTAATATTATAATATGGACTCGATAATTTCAAAAATTGTAAACTTTGATTTAAAGGAGAATTAAAAATATATAAAATTCTAATTTAATGATATATAAAATATTGACACATGGAAATATAATTAAATCAAATTAAATAAATAATTATATATATATAGATGTATAAGTGTGCGCGCGCGCGCATCTATATGGAAATATACAAGAGGTGGGATACATATATTTGTACATGTATATATATAATTAATTACAAATTTAATATGGTGTGGTGATAAATAAAGAAGGTATATGTATGAATGCCTTGATATATACATGTATATTACATGCGTATACATTTGCATATTTAAATTAAATATTAGGGGGTTGTGTGGTGGAAAAAGCGAGAATGCTTGGGAGAAGAGCTGATGAGGTGGTAATGTGTAAAAATTTTGGAAAAATAAATAAATAAATAAGAGGGATAATGAGGAAATAAACCTCATTCTCATCTCTCTTTCTCTCTCCTCCTTTTTCTCCCCCTCACCGTTTCTCTCTACCTCCTCTCCCCTTCTCTGTGTTCTTTGGGTCGACGGCGGACCAGGCCGGTAGGGAGATTCTCGGCGGCGGCTCAGAGGAGCAGAGGCGGTGCCCTAGCCCTATCTCTCCCTCTTGCCCTCGCTTTCTCTCTCCCTTTCTCTTTCTTCCTCTCGCTGGTCACCGAGCGAGGATGATGGCTGGGGGGAGTGGCAAGGTCGGGGGGCGAGGTGACGCCAGTGGAGGCGGTGGGGAAGTCCACTGCAACACCCCTCCCTCTCTCTGTCTTTCTCTTTGCTCTCTCTTGGGGGTTAACCGGTGACGTCGGTTGTGGCATAGTGGTGACGAAGGTTGTGGGGGTGGCCACGGTGGCTGCGACGTAGTGGCGGAGGCTGCGAGGCATGCACGAAGAGCAGTGACAACGCTGTTGCTGTTGCTGTAGATTGGGTGTGAAAACCTATAACGGGTTTTGGGTCCAACCTGACCCGATAAGATCCGGATCCGACCCGATAAGGACCAAACTCGATTCTAATTATAAAGAAAGGTAAATTTTCACTTAGCCCCTTGATGATACAAATAATTACTTTGAGATTGTAACGCCCCGATCTCGCGGGTACGGAGACGTAACTGCGTATATACGCAGAGGAAAAATACCAACCCTCACATATTACGCTAAGCATCAATACATGCATAAATCAGAGTACGAAAGTACAGTGATATTATATATTCCAATAAAATAGTACAAATACACTGCTATCTTAGAGTGTGATCCAATATTAAGAAATGTAAAGGAATGAATTACAAGGGGATATACAAGTATGAGCAGAACAACAAGAGCTCACATGCTACAACAGGGGATTTCAAGATCCGAGCAGGAGGGGTGTTCGAAAGGAGGAAGTGGACTGAACTAGAGTTCAGAGTAAAACGTTTTAGTTCTTATACTGAAGTTCAAACTCTGAATATGTGTGTGAAATTACTTTACTCCTTCGAATTACCGTTTGTAGCAAAAGCTATAACGGGTCGTATCCGCAGGGAGGGCTTGCGATGGAAGCGTTCACAGTTCTTTATGTTTTAGTTTTAGAGAAGAAAATGAAGGTCCTTCTTTGTTTAAAAATCGAAAAGCAAAACAAAGTTAAAAGAAATGATGAATCTTTGCAGTGTTTTTAAGAAAAGAAAATGAAAGCGAGGAAATCGGAATGAAAACGACGAAATTGGAAAAAGAGAAAGTTATAGAATAGAGATTTAAATTCGATGGAGAGAAAATCATAACTAACTAATATTCTACACTACTAACTTACTAATCTCGTTGGGTGACTTGTGTATAATGTAGATTCATTGGCAATTATCCATCTTGCTTTGGCAAGTCAATAAGTTGCCCCAAATTGTCGATATGTTCTCATCTTAGTTTGGCTAGGTGGCCTCCTTGGATCATCGGCTCTCAATAGGTTCACAATAATGAAACATAGGTATTCACACTTTAGATATGCTTAAGAAGAGTGTAAGATTCGTTAATTCATCAAAGTCATAATAAGCTAGCATGAAATAAGAAGCTAGTACAATAAGTGTTAGCATACTAAAGTGATCCATCTTCATATTCCATCAAGTCACTTGTTGAAGAAATAAGGCTCTAAATGAGGCACACATGATCATATGGAGGAGATAACAAAGCTTTCACTAAGATTAGAAACAATACTCATCTTCATTGAGAATAAAAAGACTTGTTAGATGTAAGACTAGAAATGTAAACATCTAATGAGTCATATGAGTTAGCATCACTCAAGAGTTAGTAGTTAGTAGTGTTAGAAGTTAGTCATGTTAGGGAATTAGTTAGTCATAGAAAAGAAAAGAAAGAAAGAAGACATAGTAAAATAAGTGCAAGAAAGTAAAGAGCTTTGAAAGTAAATAGCAATAGAGCAAGAAAATTAGATGAAGGAAAGCTTGAGCTTTTATATTTGAATTGTCACTTCTTCAGTTACAGAGATCTCTCTTTTCTAGATTTAAAGGAAAAATTAAAAATTACACAAGGAAACTAAGAGAAAACTAAAGAACTCCTAAAACAAAATGTTATTCTCTCCTCCTTTTCTGCAGAGGCCCTGGGGGTCTTTATATAGGCCTCAGGAGCAGATCGCGACCCATCGTAGGTGTAGGATCAATCGCTTGATCAATGGCCAAAGATTTGCCGTGGAATTTCGCGGCAGAATCTAGGCCGTTGCGCCAGCGATCGCTCTGACATTCCGTTAAGGTGCAGGTGCCTAGCTGGAGCTTCTAGAACCCTAGAAAATATCCCTTGGTTCATTACAGAATTGGGCTTCCTTGATTTGGGCTCCTTAAAACACTTTTACTTCCTTGAAAAATCTAAGATTTGGGCATTCTTCTCCATTAAAGAATGGACCTAAAAAATAAGAGAGAGAAACATTAAAAATCCTATTTTTATTAATAAAAAGCATGACAATGTGGTATAAAATGATGTAAAATGAAACTCAAATCACACCCTTACACCTAGCTTTTCCTCATCCCCGAGCAAAATAAGGAAAGAAAAAGTGAAAATCTTAACTACATTATTACACCACTTTCATAGGTGACACGATTGCACTGAGCTCGTGTAAAAAGCCGTTAAACCTCTAGGTTACCCTAGAGGAGGAGTGTTGTCTCCTGAGGGTTTTCAGTAGATTTCACCCATAAAATTCAAAATAAAAGAAAAAAATGTTAGTGATTTTTCAAAAAGAAAAGGAAGAATAAAATTTATGATCCATTTTTTTAAGAATTTAGGTGATCTTTCGGTTTTAGGTTTCCTTAAACTTTTCTTATTATAAGCCTCCATTTGAAGTTTCGTCTTCAACTTAGGTTAAGTTTTCAAACATAGAGAGAGAACTAGATTTTGTATCAAGCCTAACATATATACATTTATACGTATGAGGAATTGTTCTTAGACTATGGTACATTTATATATATATAATATATATACATACACACACTTATTTATTTCTTTAGCTTAATTAAGCTTTCTAATTCACCCATGTAGCGAGCTGATTAGTCTCTAATTTTGTAAATTTTCATCACATTCTCATATTTATTTCATGTAAAATTCTGCTAATAAAACCTTACTTGCTTGATTCTAAGTCCATGGTGTGCAAATGAAGAAGAAGACCTAAATCACCATTTAATTGGTGATTAAAAGCCTACCAAGTAGCCATTGACTTTAGAGTGAAGATTTTGTCAGCCCAAGGTATCAAATCACGAATCCAAGACATCTAGGAGTCAGACAACAGACTGGGCGACACACTGCCCAAAGTTGGGCGCGCGCCGCCCTGCCTGGGCCGCAGAAACGCGGCCCTGGCTGCGTTTTCGCAGCCCTATGGGCGCGCGCGCGCCCGGGCTTCAGGCCACGGGACCCCTGGCCCCCTTTCTCCTGAGGCCTATAAATACCCCCATGCGGTCTGAAGAAGAGCCGATCCAGAGAATAGAGTTGTATTTTTGTGTTTTGTTGCTAGGAATTATAGTTGCTTTAGTTTGCTTCTTTTAGTTTTAGTTTTAGCCATTAGAGTGAAAGAGAGAGTGTGTGTAAGTGTTGTATTTAAAGGGTGATAAGCTAAGGGCCGTTTGTTTCGCGTAAAAGTCCGTAATTCGTAAATAACTTACAACCCAGTTACAACTACGGCGTTTGTTTGAACCGTAATTCGTAAAAGACTTACACAACCCAATTACCTCTCCCTTGCAACCCAATTACCACTCACTTACAGCCCAGTTACAGTTAATTTTGTGGTCATGCAAATTTTTATTATTTTTTTATGTTAATATTAAATTTTTTAATATTTAGCATTTTTAATATTTATTTGCAATATTAAAACTTTTTAAATCACCAAATAGTTAATTTTGTGATCAACTTTTTCACTTACGACTTACACATTACGACAACCAAACACTGTAAAGTACAATACACTTTTTCACTTACAACTTTATATTACCAACCAAACACCATAAAGCTTACATGCATGTAACTCATTTACAAATGTAAAAGACTTTACCAATTACAACTTACGAATTACGGCCATTTACGACAACCAAACAGACCCTAATACAAGTACTACTTCTCTTCCTTCTTTTCATTTACTTGTCTTTGCCATTTACTTTTACTTCCTTATTGTTGTGTAACTTCCTTCTTCTTCACTTATTTTCTTTTACTTTGTTGCAGTGTAACTTCCTTTCTTTAACTTTTCTTTTCTTTTGTTTTCTTGTAGTGCAACTCCCTCTCTCCACTTCTTTTCCTTTGGTGTTTCTTTTACTTTTATGGCTAACTAACTTTTCATTAGTATGGCTAACTAACTACTAAACCACTAATTTCTAACACTTGATTGATAACTGATTAGTCTCTAATTTTGCATAATTTTCATCACATTCTCATATTTATTTCATGTAAAACTCTACTAATAAAACCTTACTTGCTTGATACTAGGTCCATGGTGTGCAAATAAAGAAGAAGACCAAAATCACCATTTAATTGGTGATTAAAAGCCTACCAAGTAGCCATTGACTTTAAATTGAAGATTTTGTCAGCCCAGGGTATCAAATCACAAATCCAAGATATCTAAAAGTCAGACAACAGACTGGGCGACACACTGCCCAAAACTGGGCGCGCGCCGCCCTGTCTGGGCCGCGGAAACGCGGCCCTGGCCGCGTTTCCGCGGCCCTTTGGGCGCGCGCGCGCCTGCGTTTTGGGCCACGTGCTTTCCACGTGACCCCCTTTCCCCTAGTGCCTATAAATACCCCCCTGGGGTCTTCAGTTTGAGCAGATCCAGAGTTTTAGCAAATTTTTGTAATCTTGTTTTTAGGTTTGTAGTAGTTGTTGTTGTTCTTCTTCTAGTTGTTGTTTTAGCCATTAGAGTGAAAGAGAGAGAGTGTGTAAAGTGTTGTATTTGAAGGGTGACAAGATAATACAAGTACTACTTCTCTTCCTTCTTTCCATTTACTTGCCTTTGCCAATTACTTTTACTTCCTTGTTGTAGTGTAACTTCTTTCTTCTTCACCTCTTTTCTTTTACTTTATTTTAGTGTAACTTCCTTTCTTTAACTTTTCTTTTCTTTTGTTTTCTTGTAGTGTAACTCCCTCTCTCCACTTCTTTTCCTTTGTTGTTTCTTTTACTTTTATGGCTAACTAACTTTTCATTAGCATAGCTAAGTAACTACTAACCCACTAATTTCTAACACTTGATTGATAACCCAAATGAGTCAATAGTGTCAAACAAGCCTTGTGCAAACAAGAGCTATGGCATCTTAAGACGAGGGTTCTAACTCTAATTTACCTACAAGTATTTACTTTCTTATACTTCATGCTTAATGAGTTTTGATGATTTATGAGTTGTGTACTTTACTTGTTATTGTAAGTTAGAGACTTCTCCTTTTAACTTTGCCGATACCAATAGTGCACTCGAGTCTTCTCTTATTCGCCTTCTATCGGATCTTGATAAGGGAATGTCCGAGTGTTTGCCGTGTAAAGCTAAGTTTTAGGATGAACTTTCACTCGATTTCCGCGTGAATAGTTCCAATGTAAAAGGTTTATGTTCGCCTATGATCCATCGTGAGGCTATCTTCCAAAAGTTAGAAATTAGTGGGAGCACTTAGTAGAAAGTTAGCCATGCATTTTTACAACTAAAAAAAAATCCCTTTAACAAACCACTAAACCATTTTCCAACTATTCTTAAAAACAACTTGTTTTCACTTTTCAATTCTTTATTTGGAAACAAGAACTTTCTTTCTTCTTGAACTTTGAACCCGCATCAAGCTTCCATCGCTCTCCCTCCTTGTGGATACGACCCGTATAGCCACTTCGCTACTACGTCGCAAAAGCAGTAACATCAACCCACACTTCCGTCTCTTATTTTAGTACTTGCTTTTTGCTGATCAAATTTTGGCGCCGTTGCCGGGGAGGGAACGACTTTATTGTTCACTACTAAAGATTGTTCTTTTTGTGTGCAGGAGAAGTACCAAGGTGCTCACTATCGCGGGAAGCAAAAGAGGTGGCCAAGGACATTGTGCGAGGACTCATTTGCCCTCGGAAAAATTCGTGTAAAAGCGAGTTTTTCCGATTAAAGTACTAACAAACTCGTTTGCAGGGTTGCCGAAAGCCGCTAAAAAAAGATTGCTTTCTAAATTTTTAGTTTCCTTGGATGCTTCACCTTATGCATGTGTAATAAACTCAACAGAAATTCACTTGTTGCTTAATTGAAATTTGGATTAGACTTTTACATTTAGGTCACGTGTCTATTTCAATTCTTTTCAATTTCTGTTGAAGAGTGCTGGAGAAAAGGTACGTGTGCATTTATATAGAATAGGACCAACATTTTGAAGTGATTTACCGCTTTGAGTGTTACCTTGTTGTGAATAAACCGTACACTTGTACAATTAACTTTAAGGGCAAAACCTAAATAAACAAGATAAGGTGGGGATTTCATCACCCTTCCTTAGCCCAAAAATTATCTCTAAGTGCACTCACACTTTCCCAAGCCTTAACTAAAAATCAATAGACGTTGGCCCTAGGGACATCTTGGACTCACTAAGAGATTAACCGAGGTTGAAAATTGTAAGAACTATACTCCTGCCAAATCGGTGTCTAAGGAAAGTGGATTGAGAGGTAAAGCTTCAAAAGCTCCGTGGTTTGGCGTAATTAGGCCCGTGGCTCCGCCCGGATACCTCTCCCCGAACTTTGCCCTTTCCTGGCCGATTAGCTTGTAGTCGAGTTCCTGCAACAACCTTCCCCGGAGAATCGACCAGTTAGGAGTCATCTAGGTCCAGGTACCTTAGACTAAGTCTTGTGGTTGTTTTTCTTTCTTTTGTTTGTTTTTTGTTCTTTTTCGATTGTTTGTTGTCTTCATGTTGTTTGTGGTGTGCTGCATGCAAGAGTGGGTGAGAGATCCATCAACTTCCAGATTAACAAGAAACACTTCTCTACCCTTGCAACCAGAACCGGTGATGGCATCACTTCAGGATAGATTTTATCCGATCAGAACTTCACTTCCATCTTGCATAAAACTTCCTGAAGCAAACGGAAATAACTTCGAGTTAAAGCCCCAATTCATTAACAGTCTTCCCAAATTTCATGGTTTAGAATCGGAGGACGCATACTTCTTTGTTAGGGAATTTGAAGAAGTATGCCTCATGATGCGTATACCCCAGCTAGGAGACGATGCCGTTAGGTTACGTTTCATCCCTTTTTCCCTAAAGGACCTAGCTAAGAAATGGTTATACAGCTTGGCAGCAGATTCAGTCACGACCTAGGATGATTTCGTCAAGGCCTTCTTGAAGAAATTCTACCCAATTCACAAAACTACCCTCATTAGGAAGAACATCATGTAGTTTAAGTAAGACCCGAGCGAACCATTTTGGAGATACTTTGAGCGATTCAAAGATCTCTTAGCTCAGTGCCCTCATCATGGCGTGCAGAAATGGCGTCAGTGCCAGATTCTCTACAATGGTCTAGATTATCAGACTAAGACCCTGTTAGAAACGATGTGTCAGAGAGGGTTCTTGCAGAAGGATGAGAATCAAGGTTGGGATTTATTTGAGGATTTAGCGGAGAAAACCCTGCAATGGGAGCCAACCTCAGAAAAACCTAGGAATTCACAATTTATAGCTTCAAGAAGAGGGCTCCTATCTCTAGAATCATCCATAGCTGCCGAGGCTAAGACCCTAATGAGAAGGATAGAGGCTCTGGAAATAAAAGAGCATGCCAGTGTCAACCAGATCAACCCACCACCAATTCACAATCCGGGTTGTTCATATTGTCAGGCACCAAACCAAGTCTTTGAAGAGTACCCCTTTTTCATGCCCAGCAAGTGCCACCGGAATACCTGAACGCGGCTTACTCACGGCCGCCTCACAACCCCTATTCACAGACCTACAATCCCGGCTAGAGAAATCACCACAATTCTCCTCGGCCCAAAATAATCATCCCAGGCCTAATTTTTCCAACAATTTTCACCATCCTACTCCTCCACCAACTTTTCCCAGTCAAGCCCCAGCTTCCTCCTCCCAAGGCTCACCAATGGAAAAGAAAATCAGTAAATTGGAGGAGAGCATAGAGGCTTTCATTAAGTCCCAAACCGCTTTTATACAAAACCAGGGACAAACTCTGAACAATCATTCACAGGCCATATCAAGATTGGAAATGCAGATGAGCCAGTTAGCTAGCTTCCTAAGTGAAAGATCAAAAGATACTTTGCCTAGTCAGCCGCTAGTTAACCAAAAACCTCCAATTAAGCATATGAAATTCAGGATCCATCGATTAACCAGTGCAATGCTGTTCACACTCTGCGATCTGGAAAGAAGGTAGACAACCAGGTCTACCAACAGAAAAGTCCAGTCCATCCTAATCTCACTCCAGCCTCCACCTCTGCTAGTTCCTCCCAATCCACTCCACAAACATCTGACGAGGACAAAGCTGCTGAACAAGTTTATAAGCCTGTAGCACCCTTTCCCAATATGCTTAGGAACAACAATAGAAATATGCACATGGAGAAAATGCTAGAGATATTCAACTAGGTTAAATTGAATGTGCCACTTCTTGACGCTATCCAACAAGTCCCGGCTTAAGCTAAATTTCTTAAGGATATGTATACAAAGAAGAGAAAGACTAATGTGCCCAAGAAAGTCTTCTTGGCCGCTAATATAAGCGAAATTCTGTCTGGTCCCATTCCGGTGAAATACAAGGATCCCGGATGTCCCACCATTTCCTGCACCATAGGACAGACCGAAATCAGTAGAGAGCTTCTTGACCTAGGAGCAAGTATCAACTTGCTACCTCTCTCTGTATACCAGCAACTGGGATTGGGCGAGCTAAACCCAACTCAAGTCACCATTCAGCTAGCTAACTGATCTGTGAAGATCCCAAAGGGGAAAATCACAGACGTCCTTATCCATGTCGGGGATTTCATTTACCCCGTTGACTTCATTGTGCTTGAGACCCAACCTGTGTCCAATCTTAGGTCTCAAACTCCCGTCATCTTAGGGCGCCCATTCCTTGCTACAGCTAATGCCATAATCAACTGTAGGAACGGGTCCATGCGATTGACTTTTGGAGACATGACGAAGGAAGTCAATGTCTTCAATCTTGGAAGACAACCTAGGGATGTCAATGATCAGACGTTTGAGGTCAATTCTATTGAAAACCTGACCAGTGAGCATGAGGAAAGTATGGAGACAGAAACTGAGGCAGAGTTTGATCTGGAGGCTGAGGATTTTAATTTAGACCAGATCGTAGATTCAACAGTGGATTGGGCGTCAAACCTAAGTGTACCCCATCCTAGGATTGAAAGCCCAGAGATAGTCTCCAATGAAGCAACACCTGCCCTAGAGCTAAAAGCCTTGCCTGAACACCTCAAGTACGCCTACCTGGGCGGAAAGGACAACTTGCCAGTCATCATAGCATCCCACCTGACTGAGCAACAAGAGGACAGCTTAATGTCTATTCTGAAAAGAGATAGGATAGCCATTGGATGGACGATGAAGGACATCAAGGGAATAAGTCCAGCCATAGTACAACATAGAATCTATTTATTCGATGAAGCAATCCCTAGGAGGGACCCACAACGCAGGCATAACCCTCTCATGCAAGAGGCAGTTAAGGCTGAAATTCTGAAACTATTAGATAATGGGATAATTTATCCCATTTCTGATAGCCAATGGTTTAGCCCTGTTCATGCGGTCTCAAAGAAGGCTGGCTTTACGGTGGTAGAAAATAAGAAAAAGAGTTGGTACAAACAAGACTGCCTACCAAGGTTCGTGTTTGTATCGACTACAGGAAGCTGAATGCAGCTACCCGTAAAGACCACTTCCCGCTACCCTTCATCGACCAAATGCTTGAGCGTTTGGCTGGACATGAGTACTACTGCTTTCTAGATGGGTACTTGGGATATAATCAAATCCCCATTGCTGCAGAAGATCAGGAAAAGACGACGTTCACCTGCCCATTCGGAACCTTTGCTTATCGGCTCATGCCTTTTGGATTGTGTAATGCTCCTGCAACGTTCCAACAGTGCATGCTTAGTTTGTTCTCTGACACGGTGGAATGTTTTCTTGAGATTTTCATGGATGACTTCTCCATCTATGGAGATTCATTTGATCAGTGTCTTCATTACCTAGAGTTGTGCTACAAAGATGCATTGAGAAGAACCTAACTCTAAACTGGGAAAAATGTCACTTCATGGTGAGACAGGGGATTGTCTTGGGCCATGAGATTTCGAGGAGAGGCATAGAAGTGGATAAGGCTAAAGTAGAAGTGATTGCTAAGCTTCCACCACCCAAAAGCACCAAGGATATTAGATCCTTCTTAGGGCATGCTGGGTTCTACCGACGGTTCATTAAGAACTTTAGCAAAATCGCAAGGCCCTTAACCAACCCGCTCGCTAAGGACGTGCCCTTTGATTTCAACGATGAATGTTTTAAGTCATGGGGGAAGCTTAAGTAAGAACTTATTTCTGCGCCTATTATTTCTGCTCCTAATTGGGCCCAGCTGTTTGAAATCATGTGTGATGCATCTGATTTTGCTATTGGCGCTATTCTAGAACAGCACATCGATAATAGGCAGCACGTGATTTACTATTCGAGTAAGACCTTGAATGACGCTCAACAGAATTATACAACGACTGAGAAGGAATTCTTGGCCGTTGTCTTTGCGTTAGAAAATTTCTGGCCCTACTTGTTAGGTTCAAAGACGGTGATTTTTACGGGTCACTCGGCTTTGAAATACCTCATGACCAGAAGGAAGCAAAAGCCCGACTGATTCGGTGGATCCTTTTTCTTCAAGAATTTGACTTAGAAATCCGGGATAAACGAGGTATAGAAATTTGGTCGCTGATCATCTCTTACGAATTCCGAATGCACCAACCATCCAAGCTCTGATCAACGAGGATTTCTCAGACGAGCACATCTTTGCCATTCTTAAGGAACCCTGGTATGCAGACATTGTTAATTACCTGACCACGGGACAATTACCCGCTGACTGGACAAAGCAAGACCAAGACCGCTTCTTTGCCCAAGTACGATACTTCTTCTGGGAAGAACCGTATCTTTTTAAATATTGTCCCGACCAAATTATTAGACAATGCATACCAGAGGAGGAACAGAGGAGTGTGCTCAGCTTTTGCCATGACCTTGCATGCGGAGGACACTTCGGTCCCCGCAAGACTACAGAGAAGGTTCTACAAAGTAGGTTCTATTGGCCCACTTTGTTCAAAACTCATATCATTTTTGCAAGTCATGCGCAAATTGTCAGAAATT
This sequence comes from Agave tequilana, assembly GCA_038442645.1. Classification (NCBI taxonomy): domain Eukaryota; kingdom Viridiplantae; phylum Streptophyta; class Magnoliopsida; order Asparagales; family Asparagaceae; genus Agave; species Agave tequilana. The sequence goes on from JAVJIF010006586.1 coordinate 23,888, forward strand.
GGGAAAATTTCAAGAAGAGACATGATGCTCCTGAACCCGATCCTTAAAGTTGAAATTTCTGATGTTTGGGGTATCGATTTCATGGGGCCATTCCCCAATTCCTTCGATAACTAGTTCATTTTAGTTGCTGTAGATTATGTCTCTAAGTGGGTAGAAGCTGTGCCAACTAAGACGAATGACAACAAAGTGGTTGTCAAATTTCTCAAAGAGAACATCTTCTCCCGATTTGGCACCCCTAGAGCGATAATTAGTGATAATGGATCGCATTTCTGTAACAGAATTTTTGAAGCTCTGATGCGAAAATATTCCATCAATCACAAGTTATTGACTCCGTATAATCCCCAGACAAATGGGCAGGTTGAAGTCACCACCGACAGATTAAGCTCATTCTAAAAAAGACTGTCGGAAAAAATCGAAAGGATTGGTCGGTTAAGCTCAATGATGCATTGTGGGCTTACCGCACTGCTTTTAAGACAGTTCTGGGGATGTCTCCTTATAGAATCGTGTTTGAAAAATCCTGTCATCTGCCGGTAGAGTTAGAACACTGGGCCCTCTGGGCCATTAAGCAACTTAACTTTGATCTGATCAAGGCCGGTGAACTTAGGAGACTGCAGATTTCAGAATTAGAAGAGATACGGAATGAAGCCTATGAGAATGCCCGAATCACCAAGAGCAGGACTAAACTTTTTCATGACCAAATCATAACCCGGAAAAACTTTGCACCGGGAGATAGGGTTCTGCTGTATAACTCTAGACTTCATATTTTCGCGGGGAAGCTGAAAACTCGTTGGTCGGGACCGTTCATTGTGCGCACTGTTTTCCCACACGGTGCTGTGCTTATTGCAGATCCTAAGAACAACACGGAATTCAAAGTGAATGGGCAAAGACTGAAGCCCTTCTTGACCACTGAGCCGATGACTCCGGATGATAGTGTGCTGATTCTTTTTGCCCCGTCATACACCTAACCACAACAACTAAAAAAAAAATTTAAAAAAAAATTGTTTATATGCTTACCCATTCTGCATTCTTTTTGACATTTCTTTCGCCTATTCGTACTTGGCCGGCCCGAGTCCACGAAGACGGTAACATCATTTCTTCACCCTATTTCTTGCATTCACTTTTCCATATACATTCATTGAGGACAATGCATTAGATAGGTGTTTTCCATTATGTTTGCAAAGGGGGAAAACTTACAAATAAAAAGTTTGAGGAGCTAAATTACAAGTATTCTTAAAAAGATTACAAGTAGATCTCCTCAGAGATTCTGGAGAAGTGTGCCGATAGGAGTCTGGTCAGCGCGCGACCACTTTGTCCCTTTGACGATGCGAGCGATGAGATTCCCTTCTCGCCTGGTTCCGGGAATCAGAGAATAGAGGATTGGTAGAACCCTCTGACTACTTCTCAAAACCACTTCTGTGAGGAATTCCTTCTCGCCTGGTTCCGGAGATTCCTTGAGGAAAAGAGGTTGTTAGGGTATCGCCACCCTGAAAAGAGAAGTATTTCTCTTGGAAGGTCTCTGAATTAGAGAACGCACGATGCGTTATGAAGAAGTCTCTGCTTGTGGAGTCCTCTCTCTCCTGTGCCCTGCGATCCTTTTTTCCCTTGTGCCCCTGATGGGCTATTTATAGGGAAAGTAAGGGTATAATCGTCCCCTTTGAAGATATAGAAACAGATTGAACCGAATCTGTTTGAATCTGGAAAGTAGCCTTGCTGCGAGGCTATAATAGCTTCTGCGGAGCTAGAAAATGGCAAGTCGGTTGATCTTTCCGATGTGTTATGATCCTTTCCATATTGTTAGGAGATTCTCCTTGATCCACTTACTCGTTTCAAGAGAGTCAAGAGATTGTGGCAATCACCTGCCATATTTGAATCCTGATTGGATTTGATTAGATTGAATCCGATCTTATCAGGAGTTTTGATTAGTCAAAGGTTGACCATAGCAGGCTGATGGCGGAGCTGCCCGCTTTGAAGCTCACAGCGGAGCTAGAGGCAATTCCTGGCGAAGTCCGAAAAGAGGCTTTTCGGCGAAGCTGTCAGTTAGCTTCCTGGCGATGCTCTGGATGATGTTAGCCTCTCAAGCGAGGCTATCTCCTTGGGCTAATGTAATGCTAAATGCTAGCATTTTAGACCTGCTGAGGTCTGTTTAGAAACAATCCGGGTTCACTGTTCTGCTTGCTGGATCAGTGGAGTCCAAACCGCTTCCTTGTCCCTTGGAGTTGGGTGAAAAACTGGTCTTCAGCTCGTCTGTCCCTTGTCTTTTGTAAATGTCAACAAGTTTAGACATCGTTCGGACCAATGAGAATCTTGTCTTTTTAAGTGTCAACAAGACCCCCTTCAAAGTTTTCGAAAGTCTGCAATAGCCCAGACTTCGAAACACTTGAACTGCTGTGATGGTGGTGTGGAGTATGAACATCGCCATGATGGTTGAGTTCAGCTTCGCCTTCAATCCTGCTTGGGATGGATCCGCCGAAGAGTTTGCACTGGTTCGCGAATAGCTTCGCGTCGGGGTAGCTCCGCATCTGGGCTTTCAAGAAATAAGTTCGCTTTGGAACTCCTGTTGCTTTTTCAAAGCCAACTGCCGTGGGGCGGTTACGAGGAGGATCATTCCTTCTTTCGCGCCAATCGAGAGAGATGTTCTCCGATTTGCACGTTTCCAAGGGAGGATATTCCCTTTATTCAAGGCGCCATAAGTGCCTTTTATGAGGGAGACGTTTTCTTCCCTTGTACGGTTCCAATGGGAACCGTCCCTGTCATCAAGGCGCAATCAATGCCTTAAGTGCGCTCGTGCTTCCACGCTTGAGGTGGTTGCGCTCAGGCCATGGGGCCTATAAATAGGACACTTGAGGTCCTCTGAAGAGAAGTGCCTTGCCTTTCTTCTTCCCTTCTCTTGGTTGTGAGAGATACTCAGATCTCAGAATTAGTGGGAAAGCCCACCCTGGTTGTCTAACCGGCCAAGGACCAGTAAGTCTTGATCATTCAAAGACTTCACCGCTTTTTAGGGAACTCATCTCCCTTGATTTAGCTTTGGCAGCTCGCTTCAGAGATTAGCTTCCCTTGTTCTTCATCTTGCAATTGGCTGTTGCAGAGAAGGATCTCATCACGGCTTTCTGCGAAACCATCATCTTGATTTGATCAGAAAGACCATTGCTTGTTAAGTCCGTTGCGCAGGCAGGACTTGGGACTTGGCTTCTTCAATAGTTGAGCCAGTCTTGCCATATTGGCGAGGTTGAGACTGTTCTTCACAAGATCAGTCTGACTTTGCCGTATAGGCGAGGCTAGGACTTGGCGTTTGCTGAGCCAGCCCATGGTTGCTGTGCAGGTGGAACTTGTCCTCTGCTGAAGTCGGATTGCTTTGCCGCTGAAGAATCTGACTTAATATTGCAGCTCTTTCTGTGCTTAACTGCTAACTTGCTTCAATTTGCCTTGCAGCGAGCTATGCTTGCCAGTCTGGTGACTTGATGGAAGAAGCCATAAAATTGCCTTATGCTTCCCCGGTTGAAGCTTTACTTTTAAGCAGGAGGAACAATTCGGGCAGCGGATGCGCGTCCCAGGGGCTGTTGGCAGCCTCTTATCCGAGATGATTCGATCTGAGGTGAGGCTGGCTGCCGCCTTTCAACTTTGGTGGCCTTCGTCGGGGACGATCCACTTCATGGGAGTGGGCCTCACACCCGTCAGATCACTAGCATCAAAACTAGTTCCCATTATAGGTGATCTGACGTGTTGGTGGCGATAAGCTTTTATTGCCAGGCTTCAAAAAAAATGGCCTGGTAAGATCTGCCATTTTGTGGAGAAAAATGACCGTGTCCTTGTGGCACCATCTGCTCATGTGCGAAGGATTGCGGCCTTGTGCAGGAGGAAGGCCTTTCCTGTCCCGTTGATCTGGCTTGGTAGCAGATAAAACCGCTTGTATGCCTCAAACGATCTTTGTTGGGCAACTGAGTGTGTTGTATGAAACACAACTTCGATGTAATATCAATGTACCCTTGCTTTTGAATCAATGAAAGTTCATTGTCTGATCATCTGATTTGCTTGCTTTCACTGAGAGTCTGGCCATAGCTGGGCTGAACTGTATGCAGAGTTAAGGACATTGTCCTTTCTTCGAATGATCTTCGCGAGACCGGCATGTCCCGCAAGCAGCAGCCTCTTTGGCGGGCTAAGGTAGACCTCCTGGCGAAGTCTTTGAAGGTTTGTGCGAAGCCCGCACTTTGCTCCTGCGCGGAGTTAACCCTTTAGTGGGGTTGAACCGTCGCACTTTGGGAAAAGCGCCTTAGGCGCTTTGGGCACTGTTTCGAATTAATTCGAAACGGCAGCATGTGCCCTTTTTCGAGGCCTTGATTTAGGCGCTGATTGGCCTATAAAAGCCCGATTGGGCTGAATATGGGAAGATCTCCCTTTATTTTTAGAGAACTTTCTATCTCTTCCTCTTCTTCTTCCTCCTTTGCTTCAGAGTACTTTGAGCACTCTTGCATTCCTTCAATGGCGCCCAAGAGACGAGCGGGAAAGGAAGCAGCGACTTCTGCAGCGGAGGGTCCTCCTCCTCCGTTCATTGAGCGACCAATCGCTGGTAAGAGACTCTCCAATTTGATTAGAGAGTGGTCTTCATCCTTTGGAGTCGATACTCGGCTATTAGGACGATCGAATATGATCTGTCCTTATCAGGGAACTCGTTTCCCTTAACTTCCCTATTTTACTTGCATCAGGGAAGTAAGAACTGAACAGTTCTTCCCTTGGGCTTCCATAGGAAGCCATTGCTTGGGGCAGTCTTCATCCTGTTGAGGAACAGGATATGGGTCGTGTGCCTTCAGTCGTGGCCACGAAGGACGACTGTTGGTCATGAAGTCCTTTCGATGACGTCAGCCCTTAGGGCTATGCCAGTTCCTGCAAAGATGCAGTCTTATCTGTGAAGCGAAGCTTTTTATCAAAGCTATTATCCCGCTGTTCCTGCTTACTGGGCGAGGCTATGCCTTAGCGAATTTTTATGTCTTCGCGTCCATTTGATTGATGAACTAATCATAGTTCATTTTTTTTTGTTTTTGCAGTACATTACGCCTCCGGCCTTCAGAACAGTCTATTTGGCGTAACCAGTCGAGCAGGGAGCATCAGCTTGCAGTTCATCGGGCAGGCTTCCTTGTTCAGTGAGCCGAGCCCGCTTGTACGGGATACGCTCATTCAGAGCGGTGGCCCGCAGGCCATGCGGAGCATCTTGACTACGGCTTCGTTTGAAGATATTGACCGTCAGGCTTACAAAAAGCCTGACTTCATGTTCGGGGATGCTGCACCTGATCCCGATCGCCAGCTGCAGGCCGGCGAAGGCCAGTGGATCTTCCAGTTGGATGGCGAGAGATTCTATCTCCCGTCTACTAAGCGGCATTTCGCTTTGTCTTCCTTCGCGAGCGTGACTCAGGCTCGGAAGATGGCGTGGGGCGTGAGCCTAAATGCCGAGTCTATAAGTGTCGGGAGGTTGACATTCCAGACCGGCTATTCGAGGGCGGGCCCTCCTTGTAGCATAATAGGGCTATACCCTGGGAAGGTGTCGCGGGACCTTCCAGTAGGAGAGAATCCAGCTGCGGCGCCGACCTTCGGTACTCAGTTCTGCGAGGCTGAGGGGAACTACCCCGCCACAGATTTCAGGGCTCCTGGTTGGGTCCATCCTCCTAGGTCATGGTGGGCGGAGTTGACCAATTATATCCTCAATCATTTTGAGGGGGAATTAGAGAGGTTGAACCTCTATGAGGCCGTCAGGGCGACCTGCTACGGCATTGAGATGAAGGTGGCGTGCTTCTACGCCATCCTTGAGTTGTACTGCCCAGCCTCGGGGACTTTCTTCACCCCGGTTGGTGAATTGGGCATGGCCCTACATGAGATGCGAGAGATCTCTGCTTTGCCCTTCGGGTCTCTTCCATATGAAGAGTATTTTCCGTGTGAGGCGGAGTTGGCTCTCTTGGAGAAGCAAGAGCCTGCTTTGCTTAAGACGTATCGGGAATTGATGTGCCACCTGCACATTTGTTCCAGCATCCACACTGGTGGCAAGGGTAGCTCGAAGAGCTTGAAGAGCTGGGGGAACTACTTGTTCCCGGATATGACTAGTGCGCCCGAGGCAGCTCATTGCGGAGTTGCTGAAGAGGACATCTTGGCAAGGATGGAGGTGCATGCTGAAAAGGACATCGTCGTGACAGAAGATGATGGTCCTTTCGAGAAGGGTGATGTTCTTCGGAGCTTTCACCATCAGGCCCGTCGGCCTATGTCTCGCAAGGCGTTGCTGGCTGGCTTCTTGACCATCTGGTTAAAGAAGTGTGTCGTGCCTTCTTCTTCGGGTGACATTGTTCACCCGAATGTGCTGCTGCCTGCCGTTCGCTTGGTCCATGGCCACCGTCTGGGTCTTCTCCCGGCCATGGTGTGTTGTATTCAGAGGGGCCTTCGTGTTCTGACGGAGGCTTTCTGCAGGCCGATGGCGTCAAGGCGGGGGAAGGGTGCCGTCCTGCCTTGTGACGGACCCAATCCTAGGGTAGGTTTACCGTACACCTACTTGATGGCGTGGTTCGCCTTGCACTGCCCTACTTTAATTGGAGCTGGGGAGGACCCTCCGCCGGGTGTTCAAACGGCGCTTCTCCGTCGTTTTGAAGGCTGTTTGTGGCAGAAAACTTATGTGGCCGAGGCCCGTAAGTTAGTGCGTCGTTATGACGCTTACAGCCTGTTCCGCTGTTTTCCTTGCCTGCGGGGTGCAGGATACAACGAGGAATTCCGTGATGTGGAATCAGGTCGGTCCCCCATGAGTCGGGGTGTTTTCGAGTGGCTGGTGTGTATCCGGCCCTCGCATCTGCTGTACCGGAGTGGGGATACCTGCTACATGGAGCCCTACATCCCGAGCCGGTTCGCCCGCCAATTTGGGTATGACCAGTTGTATGTGGGCAACCCGAATCCAGACCTGGCTTTCATGGGGAGCCTCATTGATGGGGCTCGTGCTTGGCGGTTCTTTACCGCGGATGACACTGGAGCGTGGCTACGCACGCCGTTGAGGGATCCTGGCCTATGGACGACCCTGTGTTTCTGCCAATGGTATGCGGCTTCGAACTCTACGCCTGCTAGGTTTAACGTTAACCGTTCGGGTGTGAGGTTAATTTCTCATCGGATGAGGCAGAAGGCTTCTGATAAGATGGAGGGCAAACGAGTCCGTGTTCCTGGCATAGAGGAGTTCATCGCTATAGATGACAGCGAGGCTTCTGATGCGGGGAGCCCTCGCTTTGAGGCAGAGACACGGGCTGATGCCCACGAAGCTGGTGCTCGTGAAGCCGGGTCTGGTGTAGTGGGAGCAGCTCCCCCACAGCATGTGGAAGAAGTGGAGGAAGAGGACTCTGAGGTCCACTTCAAAAGGAAGCGTGGGAGTGGATCCCGTAGGAAGTCGTCGGCGAAGAGGCCCCGTCGCCAGACTCCTACCATCGTGGTAGAGGGTGAGCCCTCTGCTGCGCCTCCTTCTGCTGCTCCATTAGTGGCTGAGCCGTCGGTTGCTGAACCGACTACTGGTAAGATTGGCCTCCATATAATATGCCTTCAGCGCACTTTAAATAACTCATCATTTGCTTTTTGTCGCAGGAGCTGAGGCAATTGGAGAGCAAGGGGAGCACTACGATCCCCTGTTCACTTATGGAAGTGCAGCTGGTTCCTTTGCTCGCTCGGAGGAGTCTGGGGATCATGCGGCCGATATTGGCCCTTCGGGCGCTGAGGCTTCTAGAGGAAGTCCTATGGCATCCAGCTCTGCCGGGTGGTCTGCGGAGGAATCGGCGAGTGGGCCGGCTATCCGCGTTGAGTCTGGTAAGAACTTTCCGATGGGACCCTTGGATTCTGATGCGGCTGACGAGGTGACATCGGCCTTCGGTAAGACTAAGATCTCTTGGTCCTCGCCTATTTGTGGCGTCCCCCTTTTTGACCTTGGTTTTGTTGCAGGTATTCGTCCCCAAGGTGCATCAGCTTCGAAAGAAGCGGAGGGTTTTCCTGAAGGGTCAAAGGGCGATATGAGCGCTTCGACCGGGGCAGACGCAGCTGTGTTAGACGCGCTGTATGGCGACCTGCCTTTTTATCAGCCCAAATCAGCGGAGGGCCCTGAGGTTGAAGAGGCGGCAGTCCCAGAGGTACCCCCACTTCCAGTCATATCAACGAGTGGGGTGCAGACTGTCTTGCCGAATACGGCATTGAGGGTGATTGTGAGCCCTACCTCCCCGACGCTGGTAGTTGAGCCTGCTGCTCAGGAGGTGGTTGCCAGTCCTACCTCCGCGGTGGCTGGCGTGCTGGTGTCGCTGAGGACTCCGCCGAGGTCACCTTTGGCTTGCCCTGCTGCTGTCGATGTTCCCGCTTCTTCTTCCGCGGTGGTGTCGACTAGGTTGGTAGATTGCTCCGAGGTTGTCTCAAGGGTTGATGAAGCTGAGAATGACTTTATCGGTAATCTGGTCGACAGCTTCTATAATAGTTTGGAGCAGACTATCGGTCTAGTCTTGAAGGGCTCGCCTGTGCCATTTTCGAAGCTGAAGATGGTTCTCTCCCGTGGCATTGAGTGTATTCGGGACTTTGAGGGGTACCATCAAGCTACTGCTCTGGAGCTCCTGGTAGATGACCTTGAGAAGGACGTGGAGGAATGGCGCCATTTCTATCGTTCCGACGCAGCGTCTTTGGCTGATGAACGGCTCGCACGTCTTGTCGCCCAGAAGCGCGAGGCTCAGCTCGCTGCCCAAGAGGCTGTTGAGGCTATCTCCTCTGACTTGAGATCCTTGGAGGCAGAGGAAGCAGAGGTTGGGAGTGCAATTGATGCTTCCAACAGTGCTCTTTTTGACGCTGAAGATAAGATCAAGAGGGCTGAAGAGATGATCCGAAAGGCAAATCTCCTCTTGTCGAAGGCTACACAGATGCGTCATGAAGAGTCTGCGCGGCTTAAGCAGCTCAGGGCTCGAAGTGAGGAACTGGCGGAGCGGAAGTCATCACAGAGGGCGACTTTGGCGGAGACCGAGGCTCGTCTGGCTCAGGCGGTGGACTTCGATGAGGCAGAGCTAAGATCACAGGCGCTGGCCCAGGCTGAAGATGACAGGAGGACGCGGCTAGCTTCGCTCAGAGATCGGATCCGATCTTATCATGTACGCCTATAGGCTCCTCCATGTATCCCATCCTTTTGGATTTAATAGAAAATTTTTCTTTTGTCGTCTGTTGTTTAGATAATGAGACATGACTGTCTGTTGGTTCAGAGGTTGCAGTAACATAACCGAATGGGACGTTGCCAGTCTCGAGGTTAGCCCTTTGCGGGGCTTGAAAGGAAGGGAGATACTTGCCTTTTGTAAATGTCAGCAAGCATCAAGATTGAGACTTAGCTGTCAGCTGGTTCAGGGGTCGCAATGACATGACCAATTTGAGACGCCACTAAGCTCAATGGTAGATGAAACTTGGCTATCTGCCAGTTCAGAGGTCGCAATGACGTAACTGGTTGAGAAGCCACCAAGCTGCAATCAATAGGTGATACTCGTCTTTTGTAAATGTCAACGAGTATCGAGACCTGTGTTTTGTAAATGTCAACAGGGCTCGGGATCGAGACTTAGCTGTCTGCTGGTTCAGAGGTCGCAATGACATAACCAATTTGAGACGTCACTAAGCTCAATGGTAGATGAAACTTGGCTATCTGCCAGTTCAGAGGTCGCAATGACGTAACTGGTTGAGAAGCCACCAAGCTGCAATCAATAGGTGATACTCGTCTTTTGTAAATGTCAACGAGTATCGAGACCTGTCTTTTGTAACTGTCAACAGGGCTCGGGATCGAGACTTAGCTGTCTGCTGGTTCAGAGGTCGCAATGACATAACCAATTTGAGACGCCACTAAGCTCAATGGTAGATGAAACTTGGCTATCTGCCAGTTCAGAGGTCGCAATGACGTAACTGGTTGAGAAGCCACCAAGCTGCAATCAATAGGTGATACTCGTCTTTTGTAAATGTCAACGAGTATCGAGACCTGTCTTTTGTAACTGTCAACAGGGCTCGGGATCGAGACTTAGCTGTCTGCTGGTTCAGAGGTCGCAATGACATAACCAAATGGGACGCCACTAAGCTCAATGGTAGATGAAACTTGGCTATCTGCCAGTTCAGAGGTCGCAATGACGTAACTGGTTGAGAAGCCACCAAGCTGCAATTAATAGGTGATACTCGTCTTTTGTAAATGTCAACGAGTATCGAGACCTGTCTTTTGTAACTGTCAACAGGGCTCGGGATCGAGACTTAGCTGTCTGCTGGTTCAGAGGTCGCAATGACATAACCAAATGGGACGTCACTAAGCTCAATGGTAGATGAAACTTGGCTATCTACCAGTTCAGAGGTCGCAATGACGTAACTGGTTGAGAAGCCACCAAGCTTCATGATAGGTGAAGAGGTCTCGTTTGCACGAGGGAACCACTGCCATAGGTTTAATGTTAACATAACAGTGGGATATATGTGGTCCTACCATTCTATGGATGAGAATTGGTAAGTGACTTTGGAGATCTCGTTCTCACGAGGAGAAATGAGGGGACTGCTGTCATAGGTTTAATGTTAACGTAACAGCGGAGTATATGTGGTCCTACCATTCTATGGATGAGAATTGGTAGGTGATTTTGGAGAGGGAATCAAGTGGGAGCAGGTCCCTTGGGATTTTAAGCAAACCCCCAGCTACCAGCAGGTTTGATATGCTTGGAGAAAGGGAGAGGCTCTCTTTGTGCGCATTCCGGACGCGCGGGTCTCGATCAGAGGTGTAATGTTAACATGATCGAGAGCAAGATCCTTGATTAAGGATAGTATTTCTTTAAGAATTTGCCATTGATTGGCATCATGAGGAGGTCGCCGTCTGCAGTCGTAAGGCGGTATGCTCCGTTTGAATAGACCGTCTCTATCACAAACGGTCCTTCCCATTTAGGCTGAAATTTGCCTTTGGTCTTGTGCGTCATGATCATCGGTCGTCTGACAGCTAAGACCAGGTCTCCTTTCTGGAAGACTCTTTGCTTGACCTTTTTATTGAAGGCTTTTGACATCCGAGCCTGATATAGCTCGATGTGTTGCTGAGCTTGTAGCCGCTTCTCGTCTAGGGCTTCGAGCTCTTGAAGACGCAGGCGATCATTGTCTTCTGATGTCATCTTAGTAGTCAAGGCTACCCGTAATGATGGCACCTGGATTTCCAATGGGATGACCGCTTCGCACCCATATACCAGGGAGAAAGGCGTATTGCCTGTCGGTGTCCGAACCGTAGTCCGGTAGGCCCAAAGGCATTCACCGAGCTTTTCGTCCCAATCTCGCTTATTCGAGGAGACGAACTTCTTGAGCAGCTTGATGATTGTCTTGTTGAATGCTTCTGCTAAACCATTGGCGGCAGGATTGTAGGCGGTTGAAGCCACATTCTGAATTCGGTATTTATCGCAGAACCGATAGAACCCTTGGCTTACGAATTGAGGACCATTGTCGTGGATGATCCGCCTGGGAACACCAAATCGATGGATGACGTGGTGTTTGATGAAGCTAACCAGATTGGAGGTTTTGACTTCGGCCAACGGTATGGCCTCTGCCCATTTTGAGAAGTAGTCGGTTATTGCCAGGATAAACCGGTGACCTCTTGCCGAAGAGGGACTGATTGGCCCTACGACATCAATTCCCCACGCTTCAAATGGCCATGAAGCAGTAGTAGGGTGGAGCAATTCCGAAGGTTGGTGTATGAAGTCTGCATGGACCTGGCACGCCTTACACCTTCGTGCATATTGGGTGGCATCGACCATCATGGTCGGCCAGTAGTACCCAAGTCTGTGCAACCTGTCTTTAAGCTTTGGACCCGGCTGGTGAGCTCCGCAAATGCCATCATGTGCTTCTTTAAGCACTTCCTGTGCCTCTGAATGAGAGAGACAACGGAGGAGGACACCGTCATATGAACGACGGTAGAGTGTCTTCAAAGTGGGATCATAGTAGAAACGGAGCGACCTTCGTCTGATGGACGCCGCTTCTTTGGGATCATCTGGAAGCAGACCGTGCAGAGCGTAGTCAATGAGAGGGAAGCGCCAATCCCTCGGCTCAAGATCCACGGAGATATTATGGACCTCTTGGATCCTTAGCATATGCTTGGAACATACGAGATGCCGGGTTGCGACTGTGAGGTGATACTCTGTGTCGGCCGGTAAGGCTAGCGTCGTCGCTAGTGCAGCGAGAGCATCCGCCTTGGTATTCTGAGATCGAGACACATGCCCGATGTAGAAGCCTTCAAATAGGCTAGCCAGTTCGATAGCTGTATGATAGTAAGGCACCAAGTCCTCATGGCGGACTTCATATTCACCTTTTACCTGGCTAATGATTAGTTTTGAATCGCCATAAGCTTCAAGATAGCGTACCCCCATTCCATGGGCGAGCTGGATACCGATGAGCAGAGCATTGTATTCCGCTACATTGTTAGAGCATGACTCTGTCAAGGAGAATGCCCTGGGAAGGATATGATCCTGTGGGGAGATGAACACAACCCCCACTCCGGCAATAATCTTGCCTTTAGGGCCCATCCGCGATGCTCCGTCGAAGAACATCTGCTACACTTCCTCTGCTGAGGTTGCATTAGACTCGAAGACCTCATCAGGGATGTCTTCGTGAAGTTTTGAATGTTCCGGAACTGGATGCGCAGCCAAGAACTCTGCAAGGGCTTGACCTTTAACCGCCTTTTGAGGGGTAAAGGTTATGTCGTATTGGGACAATAGCAGTGCCCATTTAGCCAATCTTGAGTTCAACGACCCTGGCTTCGTCATGAGAAGACGTAAAGGGTTCACCCTGGAGATGACATGTATGGTTTGGCCAACCAAATAATGTCGAGTCTTCTGGACAGCGAAGACGAGAGCTAAACACTCTTTCTCAATAGGATTGTAGCGAGATTCCGCTCCTATGAGAGTCCTGCTGAGATAATAAATGGCTTGCTCATGGCCATTGTCGTCCTTCTGGGCGAGGAGAGCGCCGAGGGAATAGTCCAGAGCTTTTACATAAAGCAAGAATGGTTTCCCTGATGTAGGGGCCACTAAGACCGGAGGTTTTGTGAGATACCTCTTAATGTCTTCATAAGCTTCTTGACAGGCTTGGTCCCATATGAAGGCAGTACCCTTTTTCATGAGACGGGTGAAGGGCTGGCAACGGCCCGAAAGATTTGCTATGAATCTTCTGATGTAGGCTAATCTGCCTTGCAAGCCTCGGAGCTCTTTGAGGTTCCTTGGTGGATGCATGTCCTGTATGGCTTTGACTTTGTCTGGGTCCAGATGGATCCCTTTTGATGTGACAATGAACCCAAGGAATTTGCCGCTGGACACTCCCAAGAAGGATTTTGTCGGGTTCATTTTCAGCTGATGAGCCCGCATTATGTCGAACATCGTTCTCAGATCGCGAAGATGTTCATTTTTGCTGCGGCTTTTGACGGCAATGTCGTCAACATAGCACTCCACCGTCTTCCGGAGATGATCGCGGAAGATCATGCTCATTGCCCGCTGGTAGGTTGCTCCGGCGTTCTTCAGTCCGAAGGGCATTACAGTGTAGCAGTATACCCCCAATGGCGTTCGGAAAGAAGTATGCTTCTCGTCATCAGGATACATCTTGACCTGGTTGTACCCTGAGAAGCCGTCCATGAAAGACATCCTCTCGAATCCGCATGTGTTGTCGATCATGACATCGGTGATCGGCAATGGGAATTCATCTTTGGGACAGGCCGTATTGAGATCACGGTAGTCGATGCAGATTCGTATTTTCCCATTCTTCTTGAGGACGGGGACTATGTTAGCCACCCAATCTGGATGTTGTTCCTCCCGGATGAAGCCACAAGCAATGAGCTTATGAACTTCGGCTTCAATAGCCTCCATGATGTTTGGGCGGAACCGACGTTGTTGCTGCTTGACTGGCTTAATGTCGGGCTTGATGTTTAGACGGTGCATAGCGACCTGTGGATCAAGTCCGGGCATGTCTTCATAGCTCCAGGCGAAAACATCTATATACTCTTTTATGAGCATTATCAATTCTTCCTTTTCGATAAGTGATAGGCTTTCACTTATGAAAATCGGTTTGGGGTGATCTTGACTTCCCAAGTTAACCTGGATCACCTTGTCTTCGGTAGGTGGCTCGCGCAGCTCGAACCGCTTTTCCCATTGGAGACTTAATTGCTGGGCCCATGATTCCTCATCGGCAACCTCTGCGGGTTCCAACTGACTGCTTGAAGTCATGAGGCTTTCGAATATCCCTCCTATGCTGACATTAGAGTCCCATTCGGAGGATGAGGCCGACTGTGATGGGATCGATCCATCGCTTTTGTCCTGAACCGTTGTTGATGATGTGGGTGTAACATAACCCAACCCCCTGCGCGTACTATCATAGTAATTTGCAGGTTTCCCTCTTGGGACGGAGTTACGCATCAAGCCGCGTCTTCCTTTTCCGAAGTTTAGGCCCGCTCCCTGCTTCAGGTTGTAACCCATCTTCTTCATAATATGGCGCGCTGATGGCGCGTAATGAAAGAACTGTGGAGCATCCGACTCTGAGCTTGAGTCTGTAGTTGAGAATCTCCCTGGCCGGGCTCTGCCGAAGATTATCGGCGACTGACCTTGCTTGGACGGAGGGACTACCAGCGTGGCCCCTTCTATGGCTTCCACGGATGTACTAGCCACACTCGACTTATGTACGGGCATATGAAGAGAGCCATCCATAATGGATTTGATCGACTCGATGCTCGCAGGATAATCAAAAGAAATATTATCATTAATTATCCATTCGCCTTCCTCATCAGAAGGGATCTTACATCGGGGATCATTAAAGCATGCTACAATTGGCTCGCCAATCAGAATAGCCGGCATGCCCGTTTCAGATTCCGAATCCGCCTCATTGCCGCTTTCATCACTGTCTGGCAATGGTTCTCCCGGCGTTCCACTAGCCTCTTGATATAGGAGAGCATCTGTGAAATAGTTTTCCACCCCTTGAAGGGCTGTTTCTCAGCGAAGACAGTTCGTACCGTCGCATCATCCTCAACATACTTGAAGCACTGATGGAGAGTGGATGGAACGATCCAGTTGGCATGGATCCATGGTCGTCCCAGTAGCAGGTTGTATGATGTGTCCGCGTCAATGACATAGCATGTCACTTCTGACTTCAGGCTTCCGATTCTGCAGCGAAGCCGAATCTTTCCAAGCGGATGGCTGCTCCCGGCGTTGAAACCATATATTGTAGTGGTGGTTGCGGACAACCTGTACAGTGGTATGCCAAGGAAGTAGAGGAGCCTTTTGGGGATGATGCTGAGCGCAGACCCCGGATCGACTTGTATTCTTTCAATGCATGTGGAACCGATATATCCGGTATAGTACAGAGGTCGATCATGCTTGTTGTCTTTGAGAAGCATATCTTCCGCCGTGAAGGTAATGGCAGGTACCTTTAACTGTGCGTGATGGCACTCTGAGCAGGAAAGCCGCATCTCATTACCAGGAATCTCAGGCATGTATGTCAGAAAGGACTCTGAGTTGGCTAGCGCATCTCTGAGTGCCTCTCTTGTCTCTTTAGAGAGACGAAGAAGCTCGTGTATTGTGATACGAGCCGGGATATTGGCTAAGTGGGCCAATATATCAAAGCGAAAGGGCGTGGCTAACCCTTGGCCTGGCGGTTTCTTCAACACATGGTCGAACCGCACTTCCTTAGGCTTCTCCTTCCCTTTGGTCAGGACTGGAGTGGATGCCGGCATTGGTACTGACGTCGTTTGCTGTTGTATCTCGTCAGTAGACTTGTCATACTGCCTTAAGTATGACTTTCCAGACCGGGTGCCCATCTGTTGAGGCGCATCTGCCTGCGCTGTACAGGCATGCTTCTCTTCTTCTGAATCGCTGAGGGAAGCCGAAGTAAGATTACCATCATCTGGCAGGACAGAGATGACATTGCAGGACTTGCCCTTTTTGCTGGAGTCCTTCGACGTCCGCTGTACGTCTTGGACGAGGTTAGGGTGTATCCACATAACTTCCCCTGTCTCCAATGTCAAAGGGATGAGACCCTTGTTGTATTGAGTCATGGCTGGAGGATGCCTGACTTCCAACTGCGGTGTGGGGGCTGGATAGGTCCCGTCAGGAACTGTGACCTTCTGGGCAGTGCCGAACTCAAGAGTCACCATATTGGCAGTGACTTTCTTCTGTTCCGTCTTCAATGTGAGGACTCCGGCGTCGACCAAGGCTTGAATTCTATCCTTGAGAACATAGCACTTGTCAGTAGGATGGTGGATCATCCTGTGGTAGAGGCAGTACTTAGGGTCGTTTGTGCGCCCTATCTCATCAGGGCGTCGAGCATCTGGCAACTTCATCTTATTCCCTTTGTGGAGCAGATGGAATATCGTGACCACCTGGTCGTCTCTGAAGGAGTACTGTTTAGGAGGGAACTTGGGCTCCTGATTGTTGAAGCTGCTCTTCTTGGCCTTTGACTGCATGTCCCCGGTCAGCTCGACGGACATAATTTCCTTCCCTTTAGCTTGGGAAGACTGCGGGAGATCGCTGCGCCCTTTGTTGTTCGCGCCCCATTTGCTTCTAGGGGCGGATGACTCGAACTTTTTAGCCGATTTTTCGGCTATCTCAGCTTGTTCGACCAGTTCCTTCCAAGTGTGGGCCTTGACAGCCCCCATGCGAACTTCTACTTGATCCGAGAAGTTATGTCTGCACGTTTGTAAAAGCATGGGTAAAGGCATCCCTGCTGGGCACATCAGAGATAGATTTCTGAACCGCTCAATGTATTCACGGACAGATTCGCCTTTCCTCTGCACAGTGGAAAGGAGCTTGTCCATGGTCACTTCGGTGTCATCCTCATAGAAGCGAGAGAGGAACCGAGTTTCCAGGTCGATCCAGGAATTGATAGAGCCCTGAGGAAGGCTTCGGAACCAGTCGAATGCCACCCCTTTCAAGGTGCCGATGAACAACCTAGCCATGATGGCGTTGTTGCTTAGAACATTACCGGTCTGGGACCGGAAATAGTAGATGTGCTGATTGGGCGAGCTCTTACCATCATACGTATGCAACGTTGGTGGTTTGAACTTTGGCGGATATGGCACCGAATCCCATTCCAGTGGGTAAGGACGGACTACCCCCACTTTCTTCAATTCATCCTTCTGAGCTAGGGATGAAATTTGAGCTTGAAGGCCTTTAAGGACTTCGGCATCCAGGGAAGAGCCTCCCTGGGTTCTCTCCGTCTTGGGCGGATCATTGCTGAGATGTCCCTCCTCGTCATGATTACTCCCGGTATCATCATTCCGGTTGCTGAGGAGCTGAGCGAGCATCTGTTGAATATTGTCCAGGGCCTCTTGCTGAGTTCTAGAGGTCTGCTCCTGAGCTTCCAAACGCCGACGAAGGTCGTCATTGGCGTTCTCGGCCATATTGACCGATGCTTTGTCCGTTCGCACCGAACTGACTGTTGCTGAAGAGGCATACCCGCTGTCTTCATCTTCTCCATCGGATGATTGGGGTGACCGCCTGAGTTGTGGCACGGTTGGGACCGTCGAGGAGGAAGGCTGCTCATAATTATAGGGTATCGCTACCCTGGATCTGGTGCTTCGGAAAATACCTTCTTCGCGCACCAAGACTTCACCTAAGCCCGGGCTATAATCTGGATCTGGGGAGCCGAAAGGGGTGTCGTCAGGGGCTTGACTTCTTCCGCGCAGCTCTCGCCCCCTTCCGGTCATGTTGACGGATGCAGAGGCTGGATCCGGTGGCCCGCTCCTTTTGGGATGCCTCATCGGGACGCGCGCAGACAGTCGATCAAAGACTGATCGCCGATATGGAGCAGTGGCGAGGGTCGGTCGTAACCGACACTGCATAGAATGGACCATCACCAATTGGCAGTCACATCGTCGAAGACAGGAGGAAGTAGTCTGGAAATGCTTCAATCTCCGCTTGTCCGCCAAGAATTCTCGCAGGTCGGCCCTGTAGGGGCCTGAACCATCTGGTATATGGGACAACGCATCGTTCCCCTTATTCCTGCGGAAAGGATCAGCACCGCATAGTGCTCTGGTTCTAGCCTCGCGGCTGTAAACCCGATGAGTATGCCGAGGTACAATAGCCTTGCTTGTGAGGACAGGGCTAGCAGTAGGCATTGCTGCTCTAGGAGACGGTATGATCGCCGTCTTGACTTTATGGTTGGCAGCATTGTTGGCGCAGGCGGGCATCTTGCCTTTTTCTTCATAAGAGAGGCGCGGATCTGGCGCGGCTACGCCTGAAGTTCCAGCAGAGGACCTCTGTTTAGGCCTCCATATCCGTTTTGGCAGAGGATGCATAGGTTCGCAAGGAACCTGAATAGCCACAAGCGGGGCTGCGGGGTGTTGGCAAAATTCTGCCTCTGGTTTCTGATTTGAAACCTTGGTCATGAAGACCTTCCGTGCTTCCGTGCTCGAAGCATCAGGCCACCCCCAGAGAGGACTTCTTTAAATCTTCCTTGACCGATCTGGATAACAAGGTTCTCAAAAGTGCAGGATCTGGGCCGCGGGCATGTTTCCTTGTTGCGCCAGAGAACTGCGGCAGGTTTGCAGAGAACCTTTTCCGTCTCCGCAGAGACTTTGCTTGAAGATTTAGCCAGAGAAGATCTGGCTGCACCGGCTTTTCTGAATTCAGAGATAGACCCGAAGGTCTGTTCGTCGCATTGCGACACTTGATTCTCAGCAGAGGAGAATACAGTCCCCAGCGGAGTCGCCATCTTGTTTTCCATTATGTTTGCAAAGGGGGAAAACTTACAAATAAAAAGTTTGAGGAGCTAAATTACAAGTATTCTTAAAAAGATTACAAGTAGATCTCCTCAGAGATTCTGGAGAAGTGTGCCGATAGGAGTCTGGTCAGCGCGCGACCACTTTGTCCCTTTGACGATGCGAGCGATGAGATTCCCTTCTCGCCTGGTTCCGGGAATCAGAGAATAGAGGATTGGTAGAACCCTCTGACTACTTCTCAAAACCACTTCTGTGAGGAATTCCTTCTCGCCTGGTTCCGGAGATTCCTTGAGGAAAAGAGGTTGTTAGGGTATCGCCACCCTGAAAAGAGAAGTATTTCTCTTGGAAGGTCTCTGAATTAGAGAACGCACGATGCGTTATGAAGAAGTCTCTGCTTGTGGAGTCCTCTCTCTCCTGTGCCCTACGATCCTTTTTTCCCTTGTGCCCCTGATGGGCTATTTATAGGGAAAGTAAGGGATAATCGTCCCCTTTGAAGATATAGAAACAGATTGAACCGAATCTGTTTGAATCTGGAAAGTAGCCTTGCTGCGAGGCTATAATAGCTTCTGCGGAGCTAGAAAATGGCAAGTCGGTTGATCTTTCCGATGTGTTATGATCCTTTCCATATTGTTAGGAGATTCTCCTTGATCCACTTACTCGTTTCAAGAGAGTCAAGAGATTGTGGCAATCACCTGCCATATTTGAATCCTGATTGGATTTGATTAGATTGAATCCGATCTTATCAGGAGTTTTGATTAGTCAAAGGTTGACCATAGCAGGCTGATGGCGGAGCTGCCCGCTTTGAAGCTCACAGCGGAGCTAGAGGCAATTCCTGGCGAAGTCCGAAAAGAGGCTTTTCGGCGAAGCTGTCAGTTAGCTTCCTGGCGATGCTCTGGATGATGTTAGCCTCTCAAGCGAGGCTATCTCCTTGGGCTAATGTAATGCTAAATGCTAGCATTTTAGACCTGCTGAGGTCTGTTTAGAAACAATCCGGGTTCACTGTTCTGCTTGCTGGATCAGTGGAGTCCAAACCGCTTCCTTGTCCCTTGGAGTTGGGTGAAAAACTGGTCTTCAGCTCGTCTGTCCCTTGTCTTTTGTAAATGTCAACAAGTTTAGACATCGTTCGGACCAATGAGAATCTTGTCTTTTTTAAGTGTCAACAAGACCCCCTTCAAAGTTTTCGAAAGTCTGCAATAGCCCAGACTTCGAAACACTTTGAACTGCTGTGATGGTGGTGTGGAGTATGAACATCGCCATGATGGTTGAGTTCAGCTTCGCCTTCAATCCTGCTTTGGGATGGATCCGCCGAAGAGTTTGCACTGGTTCGCGAATAGCTTCGCGTCGGGGTAGCTCCGCATCTGGGCTTTCAAGAAATAAGTTCGCTTTGGAACTCCTGTTGCTTTTTCAAAGCCAACTGCCGTGGGGCGGTTACGAGGAGGATCATTCCTTCTTTCGCGCCAATCGAGAGAGATGTTCTCCGATTTGCACGTTTCCAAGGGAGGATATTCCCTTTATTCAAGGCGCCATAAGTGCCTTTTATGAGGGAGACGTTTTCTTCCCTTGTACGGTTCCAATGGGAACCGTCCCTGTCATCAAGGCGCAATCAATGCCTTAAGTGCGCTCGTGCTTCCACGCTTGAGGTGGTTGCGCTCAGGCCATGGGGCCTATAAATAGGACACTTGAGGTCCTCTGAAGAGAAGTGCCTTGCCTTTCTTCTTCCCTTCTCTTGGTTGTGAGAGATACTCAGATCTCAGAATTAGTGGGAAAGCCCACCCTGGTTGTCTAACCGGCCAAGGACCAGTAAGTCTTGATCATTCAAAGACTTCACCGCTTTTTAGGGAACTCATCTCCCTTGATTTAGCTTTGGCAGCTCGCTTCAGAGATTAGCTTCCCTTGTTCTTCATCTTGCAATTGGCTGTTGCAGAGAAGGATCTCATCACGGCTTTCTGCGAAACCATCATCTTGATTTGATCAGAAAGACCATTGCTTGTTAAGTCCGTTGCGCAGGCAGGACTTGGGACTTGGCTTCTTCAATAGTTGAGCCAGTCTTGCCATATTGGCGAGGTTGAGACTGTTCTTCACAAGATCAGTCTGACTTTGCCGTATAGGCGAGGCTAGGACTTGGCGTTTGCTGAGCCAGCCCATGGTTGCTGTGCAGGTGGAACTTGTCCTCTGCTGAAGTCGGATTGCTTTGCCGCTGAAGAATCTGACTTAATATTGCAGCTCTTTCTGTGCTTAACTGCTAACTTGCTTCAATTTGCCTTGCAGCGAGCTATGCTTGCCAGTCTGGTGACTTGATGGAAGAAGCCATAAAATTGCCTTATGCTTCCCCGGTTGAAGCTTTACTTTTAAGCAGGAGGAACAATTCGGGGCAGCGGATGCGCGTCCCAGGGGCTGTTGGCAGCCTCTTATCCGAGATGATTCGATCTGAGGTGAGGCTGGCTGCCGCCTTTCAACTTTGGTGGCCTTCGTCGGGGACGATCCACTTCATGGGAGTGGGCCTCACACCCGTCAGATCACTAGCATCAAAACTAGTTCCCATTATAGGTGATCTGACGT
Source organism: Agave tequilana (assembly GCA_038442645.1). NCBI lineage: Eukaryota > Viridiplantae > Streptophyta > Magnoliopsida > Asparagales > Asparagaceae > Agave > Agave tequilana. Next base: position 45,150 of record JAVJIF010006586.1, read on the forward strand.
GTTGGTGGCGATAAGCTTTTATTGCCAGGCTTCAAAAAAAAATGGCCTGGTAAGATCTGCCATTTTGTGGAGAAAAATGACCGTGTCCTTGTGGCACCATCTGCTCATGTGCGAAGGATTGCGGCCTTGTGCAGGAGGAAGGCCTTTCCTGTCCCGTTGATCTGGCTTGGTAGCAGATAAAACCGCTTGTATGCCTCAAACGATCTTTGTTGGGCAACTGAGTGTGTTGTATGAAACACAACTTCGATGTAATATCAATGTACCCTTGCTTTTGAATCAATGAAAGTTCATTGTCTGATCATCTGATTTGCTTGCTTTCACTGAGAGTCTGGCCATAGCTGGGCTGAACTGTATGCAGAGTTAAGGACATTGTCCTTTCTTCGAATGATCTTCGCGAGACCGGCATGTCCCGCAAGCAGCAGCCTCTTTGGCGGGCTAAGGTAGACCTCCTGGCGAAGTCTTTGAAGGTTTGTGCGAAGCCCGCACTTTGCTCCTGCGCGGAGTTAACCCTTTAGTGGGGTTGAACCGTCGCACTTTGGGAAAAGCGCCTTAGGCGCTTTGGGCACTGTTTCGAATTAATTCGAAACGGCAGCATGTGCCCTTTTTCGAGGCCTTGATTTAGGCGCTGATTGGCCTATAAAAGCCCGATTGGGCTGAATATGGGAAGATCTCCCTTTATTTTTAGAGAACTTTCTATCTCTTCCTCTTCTTCTTCCTCCTTTGCTTCAGAGTACTTTGAGCACTCTTGCATTCCTTCAATGGCGCCCAAGAGACGAGCGGGAAAGGAAGCAGCGACTTCTGCAGCGGAGGGTCCTCCTCCTCCGTTCATTGAGCGACCAATCGCTGGTAAGAGACTCTCCAATTTGATTAGAGAGTGGTCTTCATCCTTTGGAGTCGATACTCGGCTATTAGGACGATCGAATATGATCTGTCCTTATCAGGGAACTCGTTTCCCTTAACTTCCCTATTTTACTTGCATCAGGGAAGTAAGAACTGAACAGTTCTTCCCTTGGGCTTCCATAGGAAGCCATTGCTTGGGGCAGTCTTCATCCTGTTGAGGAACAGGATATGGGTCGTGTGCCTTCAGTCGTGGCCACGAAGGACGACTGTTGGTCATGAAGTCCTTTCGATGACGTCAGCCCTTAGGGCTATGCCAGTTCCTGCAAAGATGCAGTCTTATCTGTGAAGCGAAGCTTTTTATCAAAGCTATTATCCCGCTGTTCCTGCTTACTGGGCGAGGCTATGCCTTAGCGAATTTTTATGTCTTCGCGTCCATTTGATTGATGAACTAATCATAGTTCATTTTTTTTTGTTTTTGCAGTACATTACGCCTCCGGCCTTCAGAACAGTCTATTTGGCGTAACCAGTCGAGCAGGGAGCATCAGCTTGCAGTTCATCGGGCAGGCTTCCTTGTTCAGTGAGCCGAGCCCGCTTGTACGGGATACGCTCATTCAGAGCGGTGGCCCGCAGGCCATGCGGAGCATCTTGACTACGGCTTCGTTTGAAGATATTGACCGTCAGGCTTACAAAAAGCCTGACTTCATGTTCGGGGATGCTGCACCTGATCCCGATCGCCAGCTGCAGGCCGGCGAAGGCCAGTGGTCTTCCAGTTGGATGGCGAGAGATTCTATCTCCCGTCTACTAAGCGGCATTTCGCTTTGTCTTCCTTCGCGAGCGTGACTCAGGCTCGGAAGATGGCGTGGGGCGTGAGCCTAAATGCCGAGTCTATAAGTGTCGGGAGGTTGACATTCCAGACCGGCTATTCGAGGGCGGGCCCTCCTTGTAGCATAATAGGGCTATACCCTGGGAAGGTGTCGCGGGACCTTCCAGTAGGAGAGAATCCAGCTGCGGCGCCGACCTTCGGTACTCAGTTCTGCGAGGCTGAGGGGAACTACCCCGCCACAGATTTCAGGGCTCCTGGTTGGGTCCATCCTCCTAGGTCATGGTGGGCGGAGTTGACCAATTATATCCTCAATCATTTTGAGGGGGAATTAGAGAGGTTGAACCTCTATGAGGCCGTCAGGGCGACCTGCTACGGCATTGAGATGAAGGTGGCGTGCTTCTACGCCATCCTTGAGTTGTACTGCCCAGCCTCGGGGACTTTCTTTACCCCGGTTGGTGAATTGGGCATGGCCCTACATGAGATGCGAGAGATCTCTGCTTTGCCCTTCGGGTCTCTTCCATATGAAGAGTATTTTCCGTGTGAGGCGGAGTTGGCTCTCTTGGAGAAGCAAGAGCCTGCTTTGCTTAAGACGTATCGGGAATTGATGTGCCACCTGCACATTTGTTCCAGCATCCACACTGGTGGCAAGGGTAGCTCGAAGAGCTTGAAGAGCTGGGGGAACTACTTGTTCCCGGATATGACTAGTGCGCCCGAGGCAGCTCATTGCGGAGTTGCTGAAGAGGACATCTTGGCAAGGATGGAGGTGCATGCTGAAAAGGACATCGTCGTGACAGAAGATGATGGTCCTTTCGAGAAGGGTGATGTTCTTCGGAGCTTTCACCATCAGGCCCGTCGGCCTATGTCTCGCAAGGCGTTGCTGGCTGGCTTCTTGACCATCTGGTTAAAGAAGTGTGTCGTGCCTTCTTCTTCGGGTGACATTGTTCACCCGAATGTGCTGCTGCCTGCCGTTCGCTTGGTCCATGGCCACCGTCTGGGTCTTCTCCCGGCCATGGTGTGTTGTATTCAGAGGGGCCTTCGTGTTCTGACGGAGGCTTTCTGCAGGCCGATGGCGTCAAGGCGGGGGAAGGGTGCCGTCCTGCCTTGTGACGGACCCAATCCTAGGGTAGGTTTACCGTACACCTACTTGATGGCGTGGTTCGCCTTGCACTGCCCTACTTTAATTGGAGCTGGGGAGGACCCTCCGCCGGGTGTTCAAACGGCGCTTCTCCGTCGTTTTGAAGGCTGTTTGTGGCAGAAAACTTATGTGGCCGAGGCCCGTAAGTTAGTGCGTCGTTATGACGCTTACAGCCTGTTCCGCTGTTTTCCTTGCCTGCGGGGTGCAGGATACAACGAGGAATTCCGTGATGTGGAATCAGGTCGGTCCCCCATGAGTCGGGGTGTTTTCGAGTGGCTGGTGTGTATCCGGCCCTCGCATCTGCTGTACCGGAGTGGGGATACCTGCTACATGGAGCCCTACATCCCGAGCCGGTTCGCCCGCCAATTTGGGTATGACCAGTTGTATGTGGGCAACCCGAATCCAGACCTGGCTTTCATGGGGAGCCTCATTGATGGGGCTCGTGCTTGGCGGTTCTTTACCGCGGATGACACTGGAGCGTGGCTACGCACGCCGTTGAGGGATCCTGGCCTATGGACGACCCTGTGTTTCTGCCAATGGTATGCGGCTTCGAACTCTACGCCTGCTAGGTTTAACGTTAACCGTTCGGGTGTGAGGTTAATTTCTCATCGGATGAGGCAGAAGGCTTCTGATAAGATGGAGGGCAAACGAGTCCGTGTTCCTGGCATAGAGGAGTTCATCGCTATAGATGACAGCGAGGCTTCTGATGCGGGGAGCCCTCGCTTTGAGGCAGAGACACGGGCTGATGCCCACGAAGCTGGTGCTCGTGAAGCCGGGTCTGGTGTAGTGGGAGCAGCTCCCCCACAGCATGTGGAAGAAGTGGAGGAAGAGGACTCTGAGGTCCACTTCAAAAGGAAGCGTGGGAGTGGATCCCGTAGGAAGTCGTCGGCGAAGAGGCCCCGTCGCCAGACTCCTACCATCGTGGTAGAGGGTGAGCCCTCTGCTGCGCCTCCTTCTGCTGCTCCATTAGTGGCTGAGCCGTCGGTTGCTGAACCGACTACTGGTAAGATTGGCCTCCATATAATATGCCTTCAGCGCACTTTAAATAACTCATCATTTGCTTTTTGTCGCAGGAGCTGAGGCAATTGGAGAGCAAGGGGAGCACTACGATCCCCTGTTCACTTATGGAAGTGCAGCTGGTTCCTTTGCTCGCTCGGAGGAGTCTGGGGATCATGCGGCCGATATTGGCCCTTCGGGCGCTGAGGCTTCTAGAGGAAGTCCTATGGCATCCAGCTCTGCCGGGTGGTCTGCGGAGGAATCGGCGAGTGGGCCGGCTATCCGCGTTGAGTCTGGTAAGAACTTTCCGATGGGACCCTTGGATTCTGATGCGGCTGACGAGGTGACATCGGCCTTCGGTAAGACTAAGATCTCTTGGTCCTCGCCTATTTGTGGCGTCCCCCTTTTTGACCTTGGTTTTGTTGCAGGTATTCGTCCCCAAGGTGCATCAGCTTCGAAAGAAGCGGAGGGTTTTCCTGAAGGGTCAAAGGGCGATATGAGCGCTTCGACCGGGGCAGACGCAGCTGTGTTAGACGCGCTGTATGGCGACCTGCCTTTTTATCAGCCCAAATCAGCGGAGGGCCCTGAGGTTGAAGAGGCGGCAGTCCCAGAGGTACCCCCACTTCCAGTCATATCAACGAGTGGGGTGCAGACTGTCTTGCCGAATACGGCATTGAGGGTGATTGTGAGCCCTACCTCCCCGACGCTGGTAGTTGAGCCTGCTGCTCAGGAGGTGGTTGCCAGTCCTACCTCCGCGGTGGCTGGCGTGCTGGTGTCGCTGAGGACTCCGCCGAGGTCACCTTTTGCTTGCCCTGCTGCTGTCGATGTTCCCGCTTCTTCTTCCGCGGTGGTGTCGACTAGGTTGGTAGATTGCTCCGAGGTTGTCTCAAGGGTTGATGAAGCTGAGAATGACTTTATCGGTAATCTGGTCGACAGCTTCTATAATAGTTTGGAGCAGACTATCGGTCTAGTCTTGAAGGGCTCGCCTGTGCCATTTTCGAAGCTGAAGATGGTTCTCTCCCGTGGCATTGAGTGTATTCGGGACTTTGAGGGGTACCATCAAGCTACTGCTCTGGAGCTCCTGGTAGATGACCTTGAGAAGGACGTGGAGGAATGGCGCCATTTCTATCGTTCCGACGCAGCGTCTTTGGCTGATGAACGGCTCGCACGTCTTGTCGCCCAGAAGCGCGAGGCTCAGCTATGTTTACAGTGGATCCCGTACATGCCCGGGATAACGGTCCAGGATTGTTCCGTTGCTTGGTGACGGAAGCCAGCCGCTAGGCTAACAGGAGGGACTTATGTATGCCCTTATCATGATGGTACCAGTAATGAGGGAGCCAGCTCTCCCCTCGGTCCCCGGGAGGCCCACAGGTCAGACCGGAACATGTAGTTGCACAACATTCCTAAAAGCCACTGTAAACACGAACACATATTGATATCCGCATGTTTCCCCCGACCCAATACAAGTTGGTCCTTTTTAGGATTCATTAGTTTAATTATCACTTTACGGGAATAACTGGAACAGGACATGATCAGGAAATCAGGAGTACATAAGTACTATATAGTCAGGTCACTGCATATAAAGCAGGAATACAAGTCACTGATCATGATACAGGATAATAAGGTAAGGTTCCCGTAAAGGTGATAATCACAAGTCAAGTATATCATGCTGGGTGTCAAGTGATAGCATGACAGGGTGATGATATTTAGTAAACAACCAAGCATATCAAAGGATTGATAATAGTCGGGTTAAGTCATGGCAAGAGGTTGATAGTAGTCAGGGCAAGTCATAGCATAACTAAAGGGTCTTGCCAAATAGTAGCATGGCAGGTGGTCAGGTGATAACACACTAGATGGTCAGGTGATATACATGTGTTAAATAAAAGCATGCAACAGACAGGTCTGAAGTAATGGTATGGCAAGGTAACATAAAAGTAATCCAAAGTACAACGACCACGAAGGGTCGGCCACGCATAGTATGAAAGCAGTAAAAGATATATAGACATGGAATCAAATACATGAAAATAGGAAGCGAAATACTTATCGTCCCGATGAAACGGGAAACTCAAATAGAGATGAGAGAAAAGCGAGACTACTCGCCTAAACCACCAATATGCCAAAAGATCCAAAATCCACGGAAGCTCGGGATGCGCCATAACCTGTGATATAAATATGTAGAGTGAAGAGGAGAGAGAAAGAGAGAAGGGAAGATGATGTTTGTCAAGTGACAAGTCAAGTAATACCTATATGTGATGTAAGTCTAGAGGATAAGGTTCATGTTCAAGAAAGAAATCAACTATAACAGATAGGCAAAGTTAGTCGACTAGGGTGGAAGGGTAGTCGACTAATAGTGGACTCAAGTCGACTAACAGTCTGGTATAGTCGACTAAAACTGGGTTCCAGAGAGTTGGGATTCTGTTTCAGGAAAAGTTAGTCGACTAGGATTAAATGAGTAGTCGACTATCAATGATCTCAAGTCGACTAACAGATACGTTAAGTCGACTAACACTGAGTAACAGAGAGTTGGGTTTTGATTCAGGAAAAGTTAGTCGACTAGGTAGAAAAGGGTAGTCGACTAGTAATCTATAGTCGACTAATAATTAGGCTAAGTCGACTGGAGCCGAGAGTTAGGTTTCTGGTTCATGAAAGGTTAGTCGACTAGGGTCAAGGGTGTAGTCGACTAAGGATCTCTAGTCGACTGGTAATTTGGTATAGTCGACTAAAACTGTGTTTCCAGAAAGGTTACGTTTCAACTAGGGTTTTCTAGTCGACTAATCTATAGGTCTAGTCGACTAATCGTCTGGAAACAGCACACAGAACAGATTTTGGTGGTTTTGTTTGATGACCAAATAATCATGGATTGAAGACATAATTGAACATGATAAGCAAACCTAAGTATACTAAGAATAATCTAAGTCTTGGTGATTGAAATTACTCACCAAAAGGAGTGGTTGATGATGGAGTGATGGTGGTAGTGATGGAAGTTGATGATGAAGAAGAAGTTGGGGTTTTGGTAGAGTTGATGACCTTGGTGGTGTTTCCCATGGAGATGAAGGAGGAGGAAGATGAAGGGAAGAGGTTGGAGTAGTTGTGGTGGTGGAGATGAAGGAGATGGAGGTGGCTAGGGTTTGGCTCTTGGTGAAGAGAAAATGAAAAAAGGAAATGAAATGTAAAGGAAAGATATTTATAGGGTTTTGGATTTGTGAAGGAGGTGCAAATAATTAAAAGAGAGGGGGGTTTTTGCAAAGTAGAGGAGGGGATGAGTGTCCCTCTTTTGGCCACTTGGCCGGCCATGGGAGAGAGAGAGAAAGAGGGGCATTAATGAGGGAGTTGGTGGAAGTGTGTGGAGAGGAAAAAGTTGGAATTTTGGAAAATAGGAAAAGCTTGGCTTGTGGAGGAAGGAAGAGAATTAAAGGAAAAGGAAAAAAAGGAAAAGAAATTATAATGAGAAGATATTTTCTTGGGAAAGAAGATGAAAATAATGGAAGTGGCGGATTCCCGGGATTCGGTTGCAGATGCGGAAATCTTTCGAGAAAATACAGGAATCGTCCGAAATTCAAGTATCTCGGAACGACCCGAAATAATTACCAAAAATCAAGAATATAATACTAAGTATCATAGTGAAATCCGTTTTAAGAAATACTTTATAGTTTTAAAGCTAAAAATCCCGGAATCAGTTACCTACCGACTCCGATGGAATTTTCATAAATTCATAAAATCCTCAGAAAAAGAATGTAGGTAGAAAAATATGATTCTAAGGAATAATGCCTAAAGGACCTTCTAGAAATTCCTAGCTGTTTGTGAAATAAAAATCCGGGAATCGATCAGCGGCACTGGCCGACACCGGTTTTGAAGACTTTCATTTTAATTCCAGAAAAATCTAGAAAATCATAGAAAATATATAATATTGGAAAATGATATTTAAAACTAAAATCGGTCAATTCTAATTATCAGAATGTCTAAATCGAGTAATACTCTAGGATCGGGCCTTCGGTTCAGACTAGGGCTGACTCCAAGACCACGAATCCAAATCCAAGACAAAACAACAATATAAGGAATTCGTAACACAAAAATAAATACAGGAAACAAATCGAAAAATACGATCGAAAAATCTGAATACGCAACCAAGTACGTATTCCGGGAACGGGGTGTTACAATCCATCCACCTTACAAAAAATTGCGTCCTCGCAATTTCGATAAGGGGTAAATTGAACACAAAGGGGACATGGGTGGAATTTATACCAATTAAGATATGAAGCACTATAGGTAGGGCTCTCAAGTCGACTGAACATTAATCATCCTCCGCACTTCCGGCTGTATAAATCTTCGAATAATGCTGAATAATACTGCTGATGTCGTGGATGTGCAATAAATGAGTCAGAATACCGAAGATAAAGAAAACCCTGATAGTCCTGAGCATAATAAAGAAGGCCGATAATTAAGAATCCCGAATACCAGGCATCAATCACTCTGAACGATATAGTAGAGAATGTAGAATATCCGTAGAGAATTCCGACTGCTGTCTTCTGAAAGATAGCCAGATCAAGATCGATCTGGAGAATACCAAGCTTCATAGAGTTGGCCGAAGAGATCACATAATAGCTTCATGCAGAACCAGCCACTACCTTCCTAGTCTATCATATCTTAATGTTGGTATAAGGGCTTCATAAAACCAAAACAGGGAAGGGATAGGAGGAATTAGGAATCAAAGGAAAGATAGTCAAGAAATAGATAACTCTGCACTTGTAGTTGGAATGTATAACCAAGACTCATGTATTCCAGTTGCAAATCACTTTACCATTAATTTGCCGTCTGGACGTACTGAAGATGTTTAGAGCCTAAGCTCTGATACCAACTTGTAACGCCCCGATTCCACGAATACGGGGTCGTCACTGCAACGTATATACGTAAGTCCGAAGTACCTTCCCGTATATACGCTAAGCATCAGTACAGACAAGAATCAGAGTACGGAAGCAAATGGTGCATTATACATTCCAACACATATATACAATTACAGAGTTATCACCAGAAGTGATCCAATATTACAATAATATTATATCACTGATGCGCAAATGCGAGAGTACAAAAGGTATAAATATATGAACAGCGGGAATACAAGGAAAGGTACAAGTATAAACAGTATAAAAGTTACTCACGAGTTTAAAAAGGGAAACTCGAGAGACTCACAGGGGGCCTAGAAGAATGTGGCTCTGGGCGGTCGGCTGGAGATCCATGCTACCGCTGCGCCACTTCGATCAGCAAGGGGGAGAATCTACACGCTCCAAGCTCCGTGACCTGGACATGAGAATCCAGGGGAGTCAGTGAAACTCCCCAGGCGAGTATGATACAATGCCAGGTGGCGAGCCAGGATGAGTACGAGCGTCAAGTACAGAAGACAGGAGGGTTAGAACACAAATGAAGTATATATGAACGGGTATGACATAATCATCATAAAACAGGAAATCCAGAGTAAAGCTGATATAAGCAAGATTGATTGTATACGCTTAGGTCACGGTCCCATGAGACTAGTACATCGAAGGAATAATCCAAACAAGGAAACCCTCATCTATATACTTTTATCTCATGCCACCGAATATCCAAGCGTATAGAATCAGAGTTGCAAATCATATAACAGTCAAACGGGAATACATATCGGAAATCATAACATGTATAGCAAGTGTAACAAGAATCAATAACTGGAATCTATTATTATTATTACTTGTCTTACTTTGATATCTAGCTATGTGAACTAGCGTCCCAACGCACATAGATCCATATCCGAGTAAAACAAGGTTGTTATTGGAAACTAGCGGGGGTATCAACGAACTATGTTTACAGTGGATCCCGTACATGCCCGGGATAACGGTCCAGGATTGTTCCGTTGCTTGGTGACGGAAGCCAGCCGCTAGGCTAACAGGAGGGACTTATGTATGCCCTTATCATGATGGTACCAGTAATGAGGGAGCCAGCTCTCCCCTCGGTCCCCTGGAGGCCCACAGGTCAGACCGGAACATGTAGTTGCACAACATTCCTAAAAGCCACTGTAAACACGAACACATATTGATATCCGCATGTTTCCCCCGACCCAATACAAGTTGGTCCTTTTTAGGATTCATTAGTTTAATTATCACTTTACGGGAATAACTGGAACAGGACATGATCAGGAAATCAGGAGTACATAAGTACTATATAGTCAGGTCACTGCATATAAAGCAGGAATACAAGTCACTGATCATGATACAGGATAATAAGGTAAGGTTCCCGTAAAGGTGATAATCACAAGTCAAGTATATCATGCTGGGTGTCAAGTGATAGCATGACAGGGTGATGATATTTAGTAAACAACCAAGCATATCAAAGGATTGATAATAGTCGGGTTAAGTCATGGCAAGAGGTTGATAGTAGTCAGGGCAAGTCATAGCATAACTAAAGGGTCTTGCCAAATAGTAGCATGGCAGGTGGTCAGGTGATAACACACTAGATGGTCAGGTGATATACATGTGTTAAATAAAAGCATGCAACAGACAGGTCTGAAGTAATGGTATGGCAAGGTAACATAAAAGTAATCCAAAGTACAACGACCACGAAGGGTCGGCCACGCATAGTATGAAAGCAGTAAAAGATATATAGACATGGAATCAAATACATGAAAATAGGAAGCGAAATACTTATCGTCCCGACGAAACGGGAAACTCAAATAGAGATGAGAGAAAAGCGAGACTACTCGCCTAAACCACCAATATGCCAAAAGATCCAAAATCCACGGAAGCTCGGGATGCGCCATAACCTGTGATATAAATATGTAGAGTGAAGAGGAGAGAGAAAGAGAGAAGGGAAGATGATGTTTGTCAAGTGACAAGTCAAGTAATACCTATATGTGATGTAAGTCTAGAGGATAAGGTTCATGTTCAAGAAAGAAATCAACTATAACAGATAGGCAAAGTTAGTCGACTAGGGTGGAAGGGTAGTCGACTAATAGTGGACTCAAGTCGACTAACAGTCTGATATAGTCGACTAAAACTGGGTTCCAGAGAGTTGGGATTCTGTTTCAGGAAAAGTTAGTCGACTAGGATTAAATGAGTAGTCGACTATCAATGATCTCAAGTCGACTAACAGATACGTTAAGTCGACTAACACTGAGTAACAGAGAGTTGGGTTTTGATTCAGGAAAAGTTAGTCGACTAGGTAGAAAAGGGTAGTCGACTAGTAATCTATAGTCGACTAATAATTAGGCTAAGTCGACTGGAGCCGAGAGTTAGGTTTCTGGTTCATGAAAGGTTAGTCGACTAGGGTCAAGGGTGTAGTCGACTAAGGGTCTCTAGTCGACTGGTAATTTGGTATAGTCGACTAAAACTGTGTTTCCAGAAAGGTTACGTTTCAACTAGGGTTTTCTAGTCGACTAATCTATAGGTCTAGTCGACTAATCGTCTGGAAACAGCACACAGAACAGATTTTGGTGGTTTTGTTTGATGACCAAATAATCATGGATTGAAGACATAATTGAACATGATAAGCAAACCTAAGTATACTAAGAATAATCTAAGTCTTGGTGATTGAAATTACTCACCAAAAGGAGTGGTTGATGATGGAGTGATGGTGGTAGTGATGGAAGTTGATGATGAAGAAGAAGTTGGGGTTTTGGTAGAGTTGATGACCTTGGTGGTGTTTCCCATGGAGATGAAGGAGGAGGAAGATGAAGGGAAGAGGTTGGAGTAGTTGTGGTGGTGGAGATGAAGGAGATGGAGGTGGCTAGGGTTTGGCTCTTGGTGAAGAGAAAATGAAAAAAGGAAATGAAATGTAAAGGAAAGATATTTATAGGGTTTTGGATTTGTGAAGGAGGTGCAAATAATTAAAAGAGAGGGGGGTTTTTGCAAAGTGGAGGAGGGGATGAGTGTCCCTCTTTTGGCCACTTGGCCGGCCATGGGAGAGAGAGAGAAAGAGGGGCATTAATGAGGGAGTTGGTGGAAGTGTGTGGAGAGGAAAAAGTTGGAATTTTGGAAAATAGGAAAAGCTTGGCTTGTGGAGGAAGGAAGAGAATTAAAGGAAAAGGAAAAAAAGGAAAAGAAATTATAATGAGAAGATATTTTCTTGAGAAAGAAGATGAAAATAATGGAAGTGGCGGATTCCCGGGATTCGGTTGCAGATGCGGAAATCTTTCGGGAAAATACAGGAATCGTCCGAAATTCAAGTATCTCGGAACGACCCGAAATAATTACCAAAAATCAAGAATATAATACTAAGTATCATAGTGAAATCCGTTTTAAGAAATACTTTATAGTTTTAAAGCTAAAAATCCCGGAATCAGTTACCTACCGACTCCGATGGAATTTTCATAAATTCATAAAATCCTCAGAAAAAGAATGTAGGTAGAAAATATGATTCTAAGGAATAATGCCTAAAGGACCTTCTAGAAATTCCTAGCTGTTTGTGAAATAAAAATCTGGGAATCGATCAGCGGCACTGGCCGACACCGGTTTTGAAGACTTTCATTTTAATTCCAGAAAAATCTAAAAAATCATAGAAAATATATAATATTGGAAAATGATATTTAAAACTAAAATCGGTCAATTCTAATTATCAGAATGTCTAAATCGAGTAATACTCTAGGATCGGGCCTTCGGTTCAGACTAGGGCTGACTCCAAGACCACGAATCCAAATCCAAGACAAAACAACCATATAAGGAATTCGTAACACAAAAATAAATACAGGAAACAAATCGAAAAATACGATCGAAAAATCTGAATACGCAACCAAGTACGTATTCCGGGAACGGGGTGTTACAATCCATCCACCTTACAAAAAATTGCGTCCTCGCAATTTCGATAAGGGGTAAATTGAACACAAAGGGGACATGGGTGGAATTTATACCAATTAAGATATGAAGCACTATAGGTAGGGCTCTCAAGTCGACTGAACATTAATCATCCTCCGCACTTCCGGCTGTATAAATCTTCGAATAATGCTGAATAATACTGCTGATGTCGTGGCTGTGCAATAAATGAGTCAGAATACCGAAGATAAAGAAAACCCTGATAGTCCTGAGCATAATAAAGAAGGCCGATAATTAAGAATCCCGAATACCAGGCATCAATCACTCTGAACGATATAGTAGAGAATGTAGAATATCCGTAGAGAATTCCGACTGCTGTCTTCTGAAAGATAGCCAGATCAAGATCGATCTGGAGAATACCAAGCTTCATAGAGTTGGCCGAAGAGATCACATAATAGCTTCATGCAGAACCAGCCACTACCTTCCTAGTCTATCATATCTTAATGTTGGTATAAGGGCTTCATAAAATCAAAACAGGGAAGGGATAGGAGGAATTAGGAATCAAAGGAAAGATAGTCAAGAAATAGATAACTCTGCACTTGTAGTTGGAATGTATAACCAAGACTCATGTATTCCAGTTGCAAATCACTTTACCATTAATTTGCCGTCTGGACGTACTGAAGATGTTTAGAGCCTAAGCTCTGATACCAACTTGTAACGCCCCGATTCCACGAATACGGGGTCGTCACTGCAACGTATATACGTAAGTCCGAAGTACCTTCCCGTATATACGCTAAGCATTAGTACAGACAAGAATCAGAGTACGGAAGCAAATGGTGCATTATACATTCCAACACATATATACAATTACAGAGTTATCACCAGAAGTGATCCAATATTACAATAATATTATATCACTGATGCGCAAATGCGAGAGTACAAAAGGTATACATATATGAACAGCGGGAATACAAGGAAAGGTACAAGTATAAACAGTATAAAAGTTACTCACGAGTTTAAAAAGGGAAACTCGAGAGACTCACAGGGGGCCTAGAAGAATGTGGCTCTGGGCAGTCGGCTGGAGATCCATGCTACCGCTGTGCCACTCCGATCAGCAAGGGGGAGAATCTACACGCTCCAAGCTCAATGACCTGGACATGAGAATCCAGGGGAGTCAGTGAAACTCCCCAGGCGAGTATGATACAATGCCAGGTGGCGAGCCAGGATGAGTACGAGCGTCAAGTACAGAAGACAGGAGGGTTAGAACACAAATGAAGTATATATGAACGGGTATGACATAATCATCATAAAACAGGAAATCCAGAGTAAAGCTGATATAAGCAAGATTGATTGTATACGCTTAGGTCACGGTCCCATGAGACTAGTACATCGAAGGAATAATCCAAACAAGGAAACCCTCATCTATATACTTTTATCTCATGCCACCGAATATCCAAGCGTATAGAATCAGAGTTGCAAATCATATAACAGTCAAACGGGAATACATATCGGAAATCATAACATGTATAGCAAGTGTAACAAGAATCAATAACTGGAATCTATTATTATTACTTGTCTTACTTTGATATCTAGCTATGTGAACTAGCGTCCCAACGCACATAGATCCATATCCGAGTAAAACAAGGTTGTTATTGGAAACTAGCGGGGGTATCAACGAACTATGTTTACAGTGGATCCTGTACATGCCCGGGATAACGGTCCAGGATTGTTCCGTTGCTTGGTGACGGAAGCCAGCCGCTAGGCTAACAGGAGGGACTTATGTATGTCCTTATCATGATGGTACCAGTAATGAGGGAGCCAGCTCTCCCCTCGGTCCCCTGGAGGCCCACAGGTCAGACCGGAACATGTAGTTGCACAACATTCCTAAAAGCCACTGTAAACACGAACACATATTGATATCCGCATGTTTCCCCCGACCCAATACAAGTTGGTCCTTTTTAGGATTCATTAGTTTAATTATCACTTTACGGGAATAACTGGAATAGGACATGATCAGGAAATCAGGAGTACATAAGTACTATATAGTCAGGTCACTGCATATAAAGCAGGAATACAAGTCACTGATCATGATACAGGATAATAAGGTAAGGTTCCCGTAAAGGTGATAATCACAAGTCAAGTATATCATGCTGGGTGTCAAGTGATAGCATGACAGGGTGATGATATTTAGTAAACAACCAAGCATATCAAAGGATTGATAATAGTCGGGTTAAGTCATGGCAAGAGGTTGATAGTAGTCAGGGCAAGTCATAGCATAACTAAAGGGTCTTGCCAAATAGTAGCATGGCAGGTGGTCAGGTGATAACACACTAGATGGTCAGGTGATATACATGTGTTAAATAAAAGCATGCAACAGACAGGTCTGAAGTAATGGTATGGCAAGGTAACATAAAAGTAATCCAAAGTACAACGACCACGAAGGGTCGGCCACGCATAGTATGAAAGCAGTAAAAGATATATAGACATGGAATCAAATACATGAAAATAGGAAGCGAAATACTTATCGTCCCGACGAAACGGGAAACTCAAATAGAGATGAGAGAAAAGCGAGACTACTCGCCTAAACCACCAATATGCCAAAAGATCCAAAATCCACGGAAGCTCGGGATGCGCCATAACCTGTGATATAAATATGTAGAGTGAAGAGGAGAGAGAAAGAGAGAAGGGAAGATGATGTTTGTCAAGTGACAAGTCAAGTAATACCTATATGTGATGTAAGTCTAGAGGATAAGGTTCATGTTCAAGAAAGAAATCAACTATAACAGATAGGCAAAGTTAGTCGACTAGGGTGGAAGGGTAGTCGACTAATAGTGGACTCAAGTCGACTAACAGTCTGGTATAGTCGACTAAAACTGGGTTCCAGAGAGTTGGGATTCTGTTTCAGGAAAAGTTAGTCGACTAGGATTAAATGAGTAGTCGACTATCAATGATCTCAAGTCGACTAACAGATACGTTAAGTCGACTAACACTGAGTAACAGAGAGTTGGGTTTTGATTCAGGAAAAGTTAGTCGACTAGGTAGAAAAGGGTAGTCGACTAGTAATCTATAGTCGACTAATAATTAGGCTAAGTCGACTGGAGCCGAGAGTTAGGTTTCTGGTTCATGAAAGGTTAGTCGACTAGGGTCAAGGGTGTAGTCGACTAAGGATCTCTAGTCGACTGGTAATTTGGTATAGTCGACTAAAACTGTGTTTCCAGAAAGGTTACGTTTCAACTAGGGTTTTCTAGTCGACTAATCTATAGGTCTAGTCGACTAATCGTCTGGAAACAGCACACAGAACAGATTTTGGTGGTTTTGTTTGATGACCAAATAATCATGGATTGAAGACATAATTGAACATGATAAGCAAACCTAAGTATACTAAGAATAATCTAAGTCTTGGTGATTGAAATTACTCACCAAAAGGAGTGGTTGATGATGGAGTGATGGTGGTAGTGATGGAAGTTGATGATGAAGAAGAAGTTGGGGTTTTGGTAGAGTTGATGACCTTGGTGGTGTTTCCCATGGAGATGAAGGAGGAGGAAGATGAAGGGAAGAGGTTGGAGTAGTTGTGGTGGTGGAGATGAAGGAGATGGAGGTGGCTAGGGTTTGGCTCTTGGTGAAGAGAAAATGAAAAAAGGAAATGAAATGTAAAGGAAAGATATTTATAGGGTTTTGGATTTGTGAAGGAGGTGCAAATAATTAAAAGAGAGGGGGGTTTTTGCAAAGTGGAGGAGGGGATGAGTGTCCCTCTTTTGGCCACTTGGCCGGCCATGGGAGAGAGAGAGAAAGAGGGGCATTAATGAGGGAGTTGGTGGAAGTGTGTGGAGAGGAAAAAGTTGGAATTTTGGAAAATAGGAAAAGCTTGGCTTGTGGAGGAAGGAAGAGAATTAAAGGAAAAGGAAAAAAAGGAAAAGAAATTATAATGAGAAGATATTTTCTTGGGAAAGAAGATGAAAATAATGGAAGTGGCGGATTCCCGGGATTCGGTTGCAGATGCGGAAATCTTTCGGGAAAATACAGGAATCGTCCGAAATTCAAGTATCTCGGAACGACCCGAAATAATTACCAAAAATCAAGAATATAATACTAAGTATCATAGTGAAATCCGTTTTAAGAAATACTTTATAGTTTTAAAGCTAAAAATCCCGGAATCAGTTACCTACCGACTCCGATGGAATTTTCATAAATTCATAAAATCCTCAGAAAAAGAATGTAGGTAGAAAATATGATTCTAAGGAATAATGCCTAAAGGACCTTCTAGAAATTCCTAATTGTTTGTGAAATAAAAATCTGGGAATCGATCAGCGGCACTGGCCGACACCGGTTTTGAAGACTTTCATTTTAATTCCAGAAAAATCTAGAAAATCATAGAAAATATATAATATTGGAAAATGATATTTAAAACTAAAATCGGTCAATTCTAATTATCAGAATGTCTAAATCGAGTAATACTCTAGGATCGGGCCTTCGGTTCAGACTAGGGCTGACTCCAAGACCACGAATCCAAATCCAAGACAAAACAACCATATAAGGAATTCGTAACACAAAAATAAATATAGGAAACAAATCGAAAAATACGATCGAAAAATCTGAATACGCAACCAAGTACGTATTCCGGGAACGGGGTGTTACACAAAAAAAAAACACAAAAAAAGAGAAAATTTTAGATTGAAAAGAAATTTCATACTCTTTATAAAAATACCAAAAGATTGTAGGAATTACGGGAACCTTATTAATGAATCTTTATTTTTGCCTAAATAAACAAGAAAAATTGGTTTGACTAAAAAGTTAGGAGGGATAAGGAAAATAACTCATACCTTTTATTTAGCCTTAGTAGAATATGCATAACCCACACACACATGCTTGGGATTTAGAGACACAACTCTGAAAGAAAAAAAGCTGGATAATTGTGCCTCAAGAAGCATGATTACTCATGCCAAAAAAAAAAAAGAAAATTTCTATATACAATAATGTATAAATAAATCTTGATTTTGTGACCTACTCTACTTTCATATTTGACATGAAGGGTGTTTTTCCACCTGGTTCCCTAAGACCATCTATTTGGGAGTCACTGGTTTGATATGTGTTACTGAAAATCACCTAGAGGGGGGGTGAATAGGTGATAATGCTAATCTAATGAACTTAATGCGGAATTTAAAAACTAATTGCAATTAACAAGAGATGCAAGCAACAAGTGATGCACACAACCAAGCCAAGCATATAAGTATGAATGAACAATATGAATTGATGCAAGGTGATTGAGGTACAACCTGCACACAAAATACGAGATTATAGAACTTAAGAAAGAATATGTGCAAGTGCTCAATTCTTCCGCTATAGCAAGTGGCTATGCGGGTCGTGATCCACAAGGAGGGTTTGCGATGGAAGCTTTACGGTTCTTTATTGAAATCGTTAAGAATAAAAGCGAAGGTTCTTCTCTGTTTTTAAGTTAAGAAAAAGTGAAAGAATTATGTTATGTTAGAAGAGAATGAAAGATGAAGAAGGTGAAAAATCAGAAAACAATAAAAGCGACTATGTACAATGAAGTGGAGAAGAAAGAGTTGGAGGAGATGGTTGGTGATCTATACTAAAGAAGTAAAAGAAAAGAAAGAAAGAAAAGTGTAGAAATACTTACCTAGGTTGATTGATGACTTACTTGGAAACCTTTTTGCAAGTTCTACCTTTTTGCTTCGGAGGCGTTCAACGCATAGATCATAAACTCGAGCTCGGTCCCCGTGCACATTATATCGTCAAGCATAAGAAGAATGAAGTGATGCGGATCTTGGAAGAGGAGAACGTCTTCATGAACTATCGCTGGCTCTCACGTAGCTTGGTTATACTTGCTTTGGAATTCACTTGTACACTCAACAAATACAACCAAGGTAAAGTAGAAGAGGAAGAGGAAAGCAAAACAAATGTAAAGTAAAGCAGAATAGAAAACAAACAAAGCATTTACCTTTATTACTTGCTGAGACAATGAAAGAAAGGAGTAGGGTACATCGTCGGTGTCACTCTCAACATCAGCCCCTCTCTCTTGCTTACATGAATCTTCTTCTACCCTAAGTTACATACAAATTACATAAAAAGAAAGACTAAAAACCTAAACTAAGAAATGAAAACTAAGCTAAATCCTAATATGCATTGGCGTCCACTTTTCAGCGCAGATACTGGCCTTTTATAGGCATAAACCCACTGTGCAGGATCCCGGGGAGGTCGGGGGAGCAAACGCTCCCCCTAACTCCCCAACAAAGCCGCGGAAACGCGGCTTGGGCCGCGTTTCTGCGGCTAGGGTGTGGCCAGATGGCCACACCCTGTTGGTGGGTCTCTCGGGGAGTTGCTTCTGTATTTATCTTTAAGTGGTTTCTTCATTGAATTTTGTCTTGTGAGGGTTTTCACGCGATTGCACTGAGCATTATTAGACCACTTTCGCAGGTCATGCGATTGCACTGAGCATGTGCAACAAGCCGTTAAACCTCTAGGTTTCCCCTAGAGGACGAGTTTTGTCTTGTGAGGGTTTTCAGCGGATTGCACCCACAAATTATCTTCCTAACCCTAAACATCAAACAAATAATCTTATTTTGACCAAGTATAAGAAATCATAATTTGGATCTTCCTATTCCTTAAAATTAACTTAATTTCTTACAAAAATAAGTCAAAATATTGTTTCTATTTTTTAAAAAGTTTTTAATAAAGAGAAAAATGTTAATTTTTTTATTTTAAAGAAAAAGATTTTTTATTTTAAAGAAAAAGAAAAGTTATGTTATACCCTCCCCCACACCTATCTCATGCATTGTCCTCAATGTATGAATTAATGCATAGATGCATGAAAAAGACGAAAGGGAAGGAAAATGTTACCTTAAGGTGGTGGTTCCGGTAGTGGTCTGATTGGTCCACGAAACGCGGCCCAATCAACTTTTTTTGGGTCTCGGAGGAACCCACCAGAAATTGCACTAATATAACCCACTAAAAAGATTTATCTATAAAGGATTTTTATTAAGTATTTGGCCCCATCAAATTTCCATATTCCATAACTAATTTCGGAGTCAAATTTGTCAACCACCTCGTCCCAGAATGGAGTATGAAATAATAGAACGGTTGACTTGGACTCAGGAAGGACAGGAACTAATACCGACTCAGGAAGGTGACTTAAGTCAAGTAAAGGTTCAGGAGTCGAAATTGGTTCAAGAAGCGAGTCCAAGTCAAGAAGTTAAAACTCTAGTCCACATGTATTTTCTAACAATGGAATGTGACTTAATGTGGGTGATTCTAGTTCAGGAATGATAGGTGGAGGAATCAAAACTGACTCTAAAATATTACTCAAGTTTGGTAACACAACAGGAGTCAATATTGATTCAGAAAGTTGAACTGGATCACAGATTTAAGAATCTAGGTCACATATCTCATTGAGTTCAATATCAAAAAATTGAGAACTTGTCAATTTGTCAATAGGATTTTCAAAATTGTATAATTGGTCAAGTTCAATATGATCCTCAAGAATGGGTGATTCAATTTCATGATGAATTGGCACAGGATTCAATGTTGACTCCGGGAAAAGATTGAAGTCAGGTGAAGATACCGGAGTCATAATCGAATCAGGAAATAGAATTGAATCACTAAGTTGGGTTCAGGATCATAATCATTTTCAAGTTCTATTTCAAGAAAAGGAAAACTAGCCAAACTATCAATATCATTTGGAGTTTGGGTAAGTTCACATGGTTGTTCTGAAATAGAATCTTGATTTCCAAAACAACCTGACTCTTCGGCTCCAACAGAATTGGTAGTGACATCAGAACTGGTCCAACGGTGAGAACGTAGAGATTCGACCATCATATCTATGTCACTATTACGAGCGTTTTGAGCCTGAGTCATGGATTCAAGCATCTCTTCATAGGTGATATGTTCATTGTTTTGATGAAAAGATGAAGAATTGTCTTGGAAGTGATAGTGAAATTGTGAGTCCATCAGATTTTTGGATTTGTGTTTGGACTCACGCATACTCATTTCCATGATTGATGGTTTCCTATTTTGGACGGGTGGAACTGAGTATGAGTCTTGAAAATATTGTGGACTAGGTGGAGAAGAAGGACAAGGTGGTTGGAAATTATGCTCGGGGGAGGTGAATCCCCACTGACTCGGTGAAGAGTTGAAATCATTATGGAAATTATAGTTATTAGATGGGGGGTATGGGTCATATTGATTCGGATAACACCAATCCGGCACACTACGTTGGTCAAAGTTATGATATGCCGGGTTGGTAATATCCGAAAATGAAGTCGGTGTGTAATATGGATTATTATTGTAGTTGAAAAAATTATTATTATAGTCCATATCACACAATAGAATACAAACAAAGAAAAACAAACAAATAAACAAACAAAAAAGAAAAAATTCTAGCCTAAGTTAGGGTAGACTTAGGACCTAGACGACTCCTAACTGGTTAGACTGTCCACGGGAGGTTTAATGTAGACTTTAACCACAAGCTAATCAGCCAGGTCAGGGCAAGGTTGGTGGGAGGTTTTCCGTCAAAGACGTTCCTTAATTAAATAACCACCAACCTTCGGGCTTTCGGCCCTCAATCCCTTTCCTAGACACTGATTTTGCAGGAGTTAGATTCCAACATTTTTCCCCCTTAGGATAATCTCCTAATTGAGTCCGAGATGTTCCTAGGGCCAACGTCTACTCAATTTTAGTTAGGCTTGGGTTAGTGAGTGCTTGGATTCTGATTTTTGGGCTAAGGAAGGGTGATTAAATCCCCACCTTATCTTGTTATGGGTTAGTGCCCTTAAGATCAATTTGTGCAAGTGTACAAGATATGTAAGATTCACTCAAAGCGATATAAATCAACCAAGAAGTGAGTCCTATGCTAAATGCAATGCATACGTACCTTGCTCCAGCACTCTTCAACAGTAAAAGTAAATGAATTGAAAAGACACGTGCCTAAAATGCAAACGTCTAATCAATTTTTAACTTTTGTAACAAACTTTTTACTGTTGATTATTAGCAGGTTTTTGTGATGGCATATAAGAAATAAATAATTGCAGCAAACTAGAATTTGCAAAGGTAGCAGCCCTGCAAAAACCTGTTAGTAGTCAGCTCTTTATTGCCGCGGATCCGCGGCTTTTGCCGTGGAAACGCGACAATTCAGAGGGCAATGGGTCTCTGCTTTCTAGAGCAGAGGCCCAATACCACTTGTATGTCACTGCAAACTTATTTTCCTGCTTTGCTTGCCCTGTAACCTGCAACAGAGAAGAAAATTCGTTTAGTTCTAAAAAATTTTCAATAAAAATTCAGATTTCAATAAAAACCGTTTTACCCTCCCCGGCAACGGCGCCAAAATTTGATTGAGGTACAACCTACACACAAAATACGAGATTATAGAACTTAAGAAAGAATATGTGCAAGTGCTCAATTCTTCCGCTATAGCAAGTGGCTATGCGGGTCGTGATCCACAAGGAGGGTTTGCGATGGAAGCTTTACGGTTCTTTATTGAAATCGTTAAGAATAAAAGCGAAGGTTCTTCTCTGTTTTTAAGTTAAGAAAAAGTGAAAGAATTATATTATGTTAGAAGAGAATGAAAGATGAAGAAGGTGGAAAATCAGAAAACAATAAAAGCGACTATGTACAATGAAGTGGAGAAGAAAGAGTTGGAGGAGATGGTTGGTGATCTATACTAAAGAAGTAAAAGAAAAGAAAGAAAGAAAAGTGTAGAAATACTTACCTAGGTTGATTGATGACTTACTTGGAAACCTTTTTGCAAGTTCTACCTTTTTGCTTCGGAGGCGTTCAACGCATAGATCATAAACTCGAGCTCGGTCCCCGTGCACATTATATCGTCAAGCATAAGAAGAATGAAGTGATGCGGATCTTGGAAGAGGAGAACGTCTTCATGAACTATCGCTGGCTCTCACATAGCTTGGTTATACTTGCTTTGGAATTCACTTGTACACTCAACAAATACAACCAAGGTAAAGTAGAAGAGGAAGAGGAAAGCAAAACAAATGTAAAGTAAAGCAGAATAGAAAACAAACAAAGCATTTACCTTTATTACTTGCTGAGACAATGAAAGAAAGGAGTAGGGTACATCGTCGGTGTCACTCTCAACATCAGCCCCTCTCTCTTACTTACATGAATCTTCTTCTACCCTAAGTTACATACAAATTACATAAAAAGAAAGACTAAAAACCTAAACTAAGAAATGAAAACTAAGCTAAATCCTAATATGCATTGGCGTCCACTTTTCAGCGCAGATACTGGCCTTTTATAGGCATAAACCCACTGTGCAGGATCCCGGGGAGGTCGGGGGAGCAAACGCTCCCCCTAACTCCCCAACAAAGCCGCGAAAACGCGGCTTGGGCCGCGTTTCCGCTGCTAGGGTGTGGCCAGATGGCCACACCCTGTTGGTGGGTCTCTCGGGGAGTTGCTTCTGTATTTATCTTTAAGTGGTTTCTTCATTGAATTTTGTCTTGTGAGGGTTTTCACGCGATTGCACTGAGCATTATTAGACCACTTTCGCAGGTCACGCGATTGCACTGAGCATGTGCAACAAGCCTTTAAACCTCTAGGTTTCCCCTAGAGGACGAGTTTTGTCTTGTGAGGGTTTTCAGCGGATTGCACCCACAAAATCCATAAAGAAAGGGAAATAAAGAGTTAGTATTTTCGAAAAGCATTTTGAAAGAGAAAAATATTTGAAATATGATTGTAAGATCTAAGCAATCTATGGTGCGGTCGACCGTAGGGGTCGACCGACCTAGCCTGGCAGAGACTGTTCTGGTCAGCAAAAACATGTAATTTTTAATCCTAAAAATTCCCATTAAATATCTAAAAATCCACAAAAATAGTTTTATCATTTTTCATTGAAATACAAACTTGTATTAAAAAGTTTAACACAAATCTCAAACATTTTGAACTATTTTTGTGTTTATAGAAATTTTGCTAAAAACTAAAAACTGTATTTTCTAAAACTTGGATTTTTGAATAGAAAATGCGTTTTGTCCAAAACTCATCCAAATACAAAAACATGATATTTAAACAACATTTAGGCATGATGTATATGGATATAATCCTATATACCTGAAACATATATATATATCCATGTTTTTGACATTAATTCCAAAAATATGTTTTGTTAGAAATACCAAAACATAAAACACATGAAATAGACTATCAAACTAAGTTTGTTTAAATAGTTGAAGCATGCATGTATATAGAACAAATCTAATATACATTAAACCATGTAAACTTGTTTTGATCTATCTATTCATGAAAACCAAGATCGGTTAAACCAAAAACGTCATACTATTCTAATCTTTACAATTTTGGATCTAAACACAAAACTGAACTATGGTACCGAAGTCTTCTTGTAGAGCGCCGTCTCCAAGCCGACTCGATCCAAAACTCTTTCACCGAGCTTGACTCCAACGAGTGATAAACAAGATCTTGATGCTCGGGCTCTAGTAACAACATGTGAAAGCTTCCGGATCACGGAGTTTTGGAGCAATCACCAACTAATATCTTGATTAATGATCTGTAACTAAAATCACAAGATTATTAGTACACATAACTACATGAGTTAATCATCATCAAAACTAGAGTGGAAGGCCTCTGGGCCAACATTCTCCCCCTTTTTTATGATGACAAAACTCATGGAGTTATATATGCATGGATCAAAGTTAAGCTTCAAAGAAGCTCCCCTTTAACTCATGCATAAAACAAATAAACATAAATATGCAATGAATGACAATGCATAATCATGCATAAACAATAAATGGCTTTAGATATCAATGAAATGTTTAAAACAAAACATGCTCTAGAAACCAATTAAAATTAAACTAAATTAAACTTAATATATGCAAAACATAAACATGCATATATAAACCAAAAAATGGCTCTAGATACCAATGAAATGTTTAAAACAAAACATGCTCTAGAAACCAATTAAAATTAAACTAAATTAAACTTAATATATGCAAAACATAAACATGCATATATAAACCAAAAACTTTCTCCCCCTTTTTGTCAATCATCAACAAAGGGGTAAACAATCAAAACAAAACAAAATCTTCTCCCTTTTTTTAATACAAAGAAACAATTAATAAGGGGTAAAAGTAGAACCAAATCAATAAATTTTCTCCCCCTTTTTGTTCGAAATAATGAATCAATGAGGGGTTAAAAGCAATAAAACAATGTTCTCCCCTTTTTGTCTAAAACACAAATGATGTAAATAAGGGGTGACAATCAATTAAGATATCAATTGAAAATACGTCAAAGAATAGCATCTTGATACCAATTGAAAGGAAACAAACAAAAAATATTCATACCAATTTTAAGCAAAACACATGAAAATCTTGATACCAATTGAAATTAAACATAATAAATTTTGAATGTCTAAACAAAAATTTTGATACCAATTGTAAATAATTTTTATTTTGAACATATGATACCAAATTTGAATTTTCAATCATAAAGTATGGGAGTAGAAAATAAATACCAATTGAAAGATGAAATACGAATTTTCTCCCCCTTTATGAAATACCAACTAAAACTATGCGTAGGCTTGATACCAATTTAAAAGTAATCAATTGAAACAAAATTGAGGCTCAAGCTTAGCATAAACACAAACATATATATATGTATGGAAAATAGATACCAATTAAAATTGATATTCTTGGAATTGAAATCATACATACATACAAACATATATGAGTATACAAGAAAGGTCAAAATTGATACCAATTGAAAGAATTCAATGATACCAATTGAAATAACAATAAGATCAAGTGTATATCTCATATAACTACCACCCAATCATGGTTCAAGTTTTAAATGATTTTCATTTTAAAGCATACATGAACATGATCTCCCATCTAACCTCCCATAGAAGGTAGGGATTTTCAAAAATAGGTTTGAAAAATAAAGTACGTTTGAAAATCTCTACCACAAGTAGAATACGAACTACTTAAATGGGAAATCTTGTTAACTAGTACGAAATCCTTCAAGAAAGGAATAAAACAAAATTATTTTTCATGAAACACATGTAATTCATGAGAACACTAAACACTCAAAATCCATAAAGCCCATATCATAGTCTCATGAAAACAAATCATGAGTAAATTAATAAAGTGAGTGTACAAGTATAATGTGATACATATCAACATGAAAATATTCAATTAAGCTCGATTTAAATTCCTTAAAAACATGAAAACATGAAAAACTAGATTTTCATTACCAATAGAAATTACCTAAAAATATGAAAATCATCAAAACGATTTAAACTTCAAGGTATATGTAAGTCATGTACAAACTAAAGTATACATGCATATCCTAAACATAATGAGTCCACAAAAGTATATGCATGAAGGCACGTGGCTCAAGGATGTACATGTATAATCAATAGTTTGGACAAGATAGACATATACATGAAGTTAAAACACATGACCATAGAAACATATTCAAAATAGGGAATACAAGTTAGAATGCATGAATCATCAAAATTAGACTATACTAGCACATTTAATGGGTACAAATAAGCATCCAAGTACAAACATATATAAAGATTTATTTGTGTCCCACTACATGTACAAGTATAAATTCTAGTCTTAATGAAAACTAACATCTAAACAAGTAATCAAATCATTAAGTATAAACGGGATATAAATCAACATGAAAATCATAAACATGATCATTATGTAAATCCACATGCTATTAGAATCATGATATACATAATAGCTAAACAAATTGTGAGAACACAACATATGGGTCCATACAAACATGGGTGATCTCAAAAGCTATACATGTATGTCAAAGGTCTAATAAACATGGCATTCAATAAACTAAACAAAACATGAGTCATCAAAATAAATTATCATAAACATTCATATGATCATTATGTATATGCATGTACATTGATCTAGTGCATACATATTAGTTTAAACAATGTGAGAACACTAAATATAGATCCATATAAAACATGGGTGTCTCAAGTAACTAAACATGTATATCACTAATCTAAATCACATGGCATAATCATAATAAACAATGAAACATGACATGCTATAAAATGATGAACATGAAAAAGCATGTAAATAAAAACGGAAGTTAGAGAATGATACCAAAACGATGAAGGCACCTCTCTAGTTCTCCAAACTAATGATGGTCTTCTCCACCAAACTCCTCTTGAAAGTGATGCATCCAAATTTGTTTTCTCTTAAGCACGGAACGCATCCACTCCAAGGCACCGCTACTCTCACGTGATGCGAGAGCCCACACCTACATCAAAAATCAAAGGGGTGGTCTTTGGTACCCATTTTCTTTTGGGTCCATAGGGGTTAGTATCTTTTCTAACCCAAACAAGATTATTTGCTAAATTTTCAATATGTAGACGATCATAGCAAAATCTAGTAAGGTGGCCTTTTCGACCACAATGTGTACACGTGTACACATGAGCATACATGTTATAGTTGTGTCCGTGTTGAGCATGTGTATGCCGTGATGGGTGTACATGTAAAGATGGAACTTGTTTCTTGCGAACCAAGGTTTTCAAGCGTGTATGATTCAAAGTACATTGGCTCAAAGTGGAGCCCAAACATTCAACACTTTTCTTCAAAATATTTATATCATTTTCAATAGTAGAAGATAAAGTGGAGCATGCAAAAGGTGTGCTAGAAGAAGAAGCTACACTAGTATGGCACACATGAGAATCAATATCAATTTTTAAAGATTCATTTTTCTTCAAAACCAAATTCAATTCTTTTGTAATGAAATCAATTTCATTTTTCAAAACAAGGTTATCTTTTAAAATAAAATCCAATTTTGAAGATAAAACCTCATTGTTTTTCACAACATCATCACAATCATTTTTGCCTTTTAAAACATCAATCTCATTAAGGGCAAGGTCTAGTTGAGATCTTAGTGAGTCACGTTCACTAGTAATCTCTTCCTTCTCTTGCAAAACTAATTCAAAATTAGAACACAAATTCTTTAATTCATTTTTCAAAACAAGATTATCCTCTTTCAAAAGTTTGTATTTTTTCAAGAAATTTTCAAGCTTTGTGGCAAGTTCCATATTTAAAGTTTGAGCTTCTAAACAACCATAGCAATAGGAACTAGAGCTATCATCTAGTAGAGTATCCGATTGCACCTCAAGGGAGTCTTTCCCTTGGACCATGAGGCAATGCTCGTCGGACTCATCTCTCCTAGATCTTCTCAACTTGTTGACAATCCTTGGTAGCTCAGGAGAAGTCAATATGCTCTAAACTGCAAAAGCCGAATCAAAATGAGCAAACACGGGTAAAAGAAATTCATTAAGAGATGCTCTAAGTGTTTGAAGTGCTAAAGCATTTGCCTTTTTATGCTTGCTATTATTTAGGTGGGATTCTTGAGTGGAGGCTTGATAAACTAGATGTCCTAGGCTTTTCAAATGACTAGTCATCTTGGCTATCCAAAAATCATGTCTAGTAAAGTCAAACATAGGAGGGCTAGCCATGAGTGCAAACAAAATGTGTGCAAATGAAAATGCAAATGAAGATTAGCAACCAAGATTTCACTCCTAGGTGGTTAAACCTAAATATCAGGAGCGGAGGCTCTGATACCAATTGAAAATCACCTAGAGGGGGGGTGAATAGGTGATAATGCTAATCTAATGAACTTAATGCGGAATTTAAAAACTAATTGCAATTAACAAGAGATGCAAGCAACAAGTGATGCACACAACCAAGCCAAGCATATAAGTATGAATGAACAATATGAATTGATGCAAGGCACAAAGTAAAGAGAGAGAGATAGAGTAAGAGCCAAGGTAACAAGCGCAAACAATAAGATATGTTTCGAGGTTCGAGCACCCAACTCTACATCCCCACTTTCACCCAGAAGGATTTTAAGTCCACTAGCTTGTCCACAAAGGACTCCCATAAAGGGAACCTCCACCGAGGATTTGGGGCAATAACAATTACAAGGAGTACCCAACTCCTCTCCTTACAAACACAACCTCCTCCTTGAGGCACAACTCCAAGCCAACAAAAAATCACCTCACAACTTGAGGGATTAACATAAGGATCACCTCACCACTTGAGGGATACAACCCAAAGGCACAAAGCCAAAAAAAGATTGGGTTTACAACTTGGTGGTCTAAACAACAACCACAAATAATCTCTTTCTCCCACACAAAGATCCTATAGAATAAGAAAGTAGATGTAGCTCAAGTGTGGAGAAAATCAAAGGAATGGAAATCAAAAACTCAAAGAAAATCTTTGGGAAAAAACTAGAAACCAAGATGAAGAAATTGAATCAAAATCTTTTCCCAAAAACTCTTTCTTGATTTTTCAAACCCTAACAAAAACACCAAATAGATTGATCAATATAAAGCCCAAAAACTTCTTTTGATTGCTGTGAAAACACTAGAGAGTCAGGAAAAATTCGCACAAAAAATCTTATGAAAAACAGGCTATTAATGGGGTATTTATAGCCCCCAGAGAAATATAGCCGTTGGCAGCATAAACTGCCAAAAATGCCCTACCGGTCGACCGTGCGGTCGGTCACATTTTGACTGTTGCCAGCTACCAGTCGACCGCCCGGTCGACCGAAACAAACAGAGAGTTGCCTGCATACAGTCGGTCGCCCGTGCGGTCGACCGGACCATGTGGCAGCCAGCGTGCACGTATCCGTACACGTCGGTCGACTGATACGGTCGACCGGCTACTTGGTGCGGTCGACCGTAGGGGTCGACCGACCTAGCCTGGCAGAGACTGTTCTGGTCAGCAAAAACATGTAATTTTTAATCCTAAAAATTCCCATTAAATCTCTAAAAATTCACAAAAATAGTTTTATCATTTTCATTGAAATACAAACTTGTATTAAAAAGTTTAACACAAATTTCAAACATTTTGAACTATTTTTGTGTTTATAGAAATTTCGCCAAAAACCAAAAACTGTATTTTCTAAAACTTGGATTTTTGAATAGAAAATACGTTTTGTCCAAAACTCATCCAAATACAAAAACATGATATTTAAACAACATTTAGGCATGATGTATATGGATATAATCCTATATACATGAAACATATATATATCCATGTTTTTGACATTAATTCCAAAAATATGTTTTGTTAGAAATACCAAAACATAAAACACATGAAATAGACTATCAAACTAAGTTTGTTTAAATAGTTGAAGCATGCATGTATATAGAACAAATCTAATATACATTAAACCATGTAAACTTGTTTTGATCTATCTATTCATGAAAACCAAGATCGGTTAAATCAAAAACGGAAAAACCGAAAACCAATATTCCAAACATGAAACGTGTGTGTTGTGAGCTTGAGCATATCATACTATTCTAATCTTTACAATTTTGGATTTAAACACAAAACTGAACTATGGTACCGAAGTCTTCTTGTAGAGCGCCGTCTCCAAGCCGACTCGATCCAAAACTCTTTCACCGAGCTTGACTCCAACGAGTGATAAACAAGATCTTGATGCTCAGGCTCTGGTAACAACATGTGAAAGCTTCCGGATCACGGAGTTTTGGAGCAATCACCAACTAATATCTTGATTAATGATCTGTAACTAAAATCTAGTACACATAACTACATGAGTTAATCATCATCAAAACTAGAGTGGAAGGCCTCTGGGCCAACAGTTACATAAGTGAAGTAGAAAGCCTAATGGAGCCAAGAATAATAAGTAAATATTAATAAAATTAAAAGATATTCAAAGTTGAGTTGAAAAATCTCAAGCACATCACACTTACACATTATGCATATCTATCTAAAGCAAAATAAAAGAATGAGTTAGAAGTACAAGATCCTTTCTAAATTTAAAGAAAAACATAGTTTCTTCTTTTATGAAGGCTAAGTTATAAGAGGACTTATGAGGGTTAAGCCTAATTCTTACATCATTCGGTCATTTTTACTTAGATGATTGAAAGTTCTTTTCATGACAAAATTTTTTCTAACAACTAACTTCTTTTCTTTACTTACTGGATTTTGTGGGTGCAATCCGCTGAAAATCTTCAGGAGACAACACTCCTCCTCTAGGGGAACCTAGAGGTTTAAAGGCTTGTTGCACATGCTCAGTGCAATCACATCACCTGCGAAAGTGGTATAATAATTTTATTATTTTTGTTTTGCTTGGTACGAGCAAAAAGATAAGTGTAGGGGTGTGATTAGTCTCTAATTTTGCATAATTTTCATCACATTCTCATATTTATTTCATGTAAAATTCCACTAATAAAACCTTGCTTGCTTAATTCTAGGTCCATGGTGTGCAAATGAAGAATAAGACCTAAATAACCATTTAATTGGTGATTAAAAGCCTACCAAGTAGCCATTGACTTTAGAGTGAAGATTTTGTCAGCCCAGGGTATCAAATCACGAATCCAAGACATTCAGGAGTCAGACAACAGACTGGGCGACGCACTGCCCAAAGTTGGGCGCGCGCTGCCCTGCCTAGGCCACGAAAACGCGACCCTGGCCGCGTTTTTGTGGCCCTATGGGCGCGCGCGAGCCCGGGCTTCGGGCCAGGGGTCACCCCCTGGCCCCTCTTTCTCCTGAGGCCTATAAATACCCCATGGGGTCTGAAGAAGAGCAGATCCAGAGAATAGAGTTGTATTTTTGTGTTTTGTTGCTAGGAATTGTAGTTGCTTTAGTTTGCTTCTTCTAGTTTTAGTTTTAGCCATTAGAGTGAAAGAGAGAGTGTGTGTAAGTGTCGTATTTGAAGGGTGACAAGTTAATACAAGTACTACTTCTCTTCCTTCTTTCCATTTACTTGTCTTTGCCAGTTACTTTTACTTCCTTGTTGTAGTGTAACTTCCTTCTTTTTCACTTCTTTTCTTTTACTTTGTTGTAGTGTTACCTCCTTTCTTTAACTTTTCTTTTCTTTGTTTTCTTGTAGTGTAACTCCCTCTCTCCACTTCTTTTCCTTTATTGTTTCTTTTACTTTTATGGCTAACTAATTTTTCAATTGCATGGCTAACTAACTACTAACCCACTAATTTCTAACACTTGATTGATAACCCACATGAGTCAATAGTGTCAAACAAGCCTTGTGCAAACAAGAGCTATGGCATCTTAAGACGAGAGTTCTAACTCTAATTTACCTACAAGTATTTACTTTCTTATGCTTCATACTTAATGAGTTTTTGATGATATATGGGTTGTGTACTTTTCTTGTTATTATAAGTTAGAGACTTTTCCTTTTAATTTTGCCGATACCGTTAGTGCATTCGTGTCTTCCCTTATTCTCCCCTTCTATTGGATCTTGATAAGGGAATGTCCGAGTTTTTGCCGTGTAAAGCTAAGTTTTAGGATGAACTTTCACTCGATTTCCACGTGAATAGTTCCTATGCAAAAGGGTTGTGTTCACCTATGATCCATCGTGAGGCTATCTTCCAAAAGTTAGAAATTAGGGGAGCACTTAGTAAAAAGTTAGCCATGCATTTTTACAACTAAGAAAAAAAATCACTTTTACAAACCACCAAAACATTTTCCGATAATTCTTAAAAATAACTTGTTTTCACTTTTCAATTCTTTATTTGGAAACAAGAACTTTCTTTCTTCTTAAACTTTGAAGCCGCATCAAGCTTCCATCGCTCTCCCTCCTTGTGGATACGACCCGTATAGCCACTTCGCTACTACGGAAGAATCGCAAAAGCAGTAACATCAACCCACACTCTTTTTACATAGTCTTATACTTGCTTTTTGCTGATCATGAGCCTTTTACCGATGACTCCCAGACAAGACGGTCTTAAGGCACCAGATGAAGATACATCCCTAAGGTTCAAGGACTCGAATAAACTAGATCACGAATGCTAAGGACTCAATCACCTTTAGGCGTGACTGGTTATGCTTCTTAAGGCACAACTAACCGGCTAAATTGGCGATGAAGTTTTTATTAATTTCTAACACATTTATTTTTTTCTCTTTTTTTTCCTTTTTTCTTTTTTTAATATATAAATAAAGGTACTAAGTCCTTGATTAATTCCTCAACATGTAAATGTATATAGTGCTTAGGAAAAATTCAAAATCTAACTATCTCTCTATTCTTTTCTTTCTTAACCTAAAGATCCAACAATTCTTCTTATTTTGACTTATATCAAGAAATCCTAGTTTAGAATTATTCTAATTCCTAAGATCAAGTTAATTCTTTTAAAAATGGATCACAGAAAATATTTTTTTTTATATATGTCATTTTTCTTTTTTATCAGAAAATCAAAATCTAAGAAAATCCTAGAAAATCAAAATCTAAGTTAGTTCTAAAAATAAAAAAAATCCTAAAAACGAAAAAAAATCTATGTTAGTATCCACTCCCATACCTATCTCATGTATTATCCCCAATGTATGCAAAGAAAATATATACATGAAATGGGTAAAGAAAAGATATCACCCCCTCCTTCGGCTCAGACCAATGGTGGTGCTAGGTTCGGTGGACTGCAATCTCCGCAAACCCTCCTCTATGCGGTCTAGACGAGTGGCCTGCTCCTCTACCTGTGTTCTTAGCCTAACTTGTCCCTTAAAAATTTTTTTCATGCCTTTCCATATGGTAGACATGAAAGCTCTCGAATCAGTGGGTTGGGTCTGCTGCCGAAAGGCTGGGTCATCATCATCTCCAAGAGTTTCTCAGAAGAGGACTTAGCTTGGGCATCTTCAGGCTGGACACTAGGGGTTCAGACAACATGGAGACAATTGTTATAAGCACTTATTGCCCGCTCTGGTGCAACAAATACTCTATCATAAAATCAAAGACAGTGTCCGGTAAGAAGTTCTTACACAGACGAGTTACCAATACCGGATGTGAGTATTTGGCACCGCATGTGCGTGAGGAGTTGGTGATGAGACAGTTAAAAATGACAGTGTTGAGGCAAACGGTGTACTGCCTAGTTATAAGATCGTGGATAATTTACAGCACCGGCCTATTAAAAGAGGTAATGTGGTCAAGTTTAAGGATATTGCATTGGATCCAGCGTCCAACGTAATGTATGATGTGAAAAGGAGTACTGACTTTGAGCCCTCTATCCTGTTCAGTACAGCGAGCCCCCATTATAGTCATGTACTCAATCAAAGGTAGGGGATCGCTATGGTGCGGGTTGCTGGGGACTTGCGTGTAGTCCTCCAACATGTTAACAGTGACAATAATGTCCCTAGTAGCCAAGTGTACACTGAATTGGTGGGTGTCAAGATTAATTATGGCTTGGTCAAGATTTTCATAAAAGAGCTTAACAAGCTCTGGGCAATAATAAGCCTCATGTTCAGAATTATCATACACTAACGTATACCAATTCCATTCCCTAATCCTATCCAAAAATATATAGCCATATCCATGAATATTGCTAAAGAGTCTAGAGAAATCTTTCTCAGCAAATATTATGGGTACCATGAAGTAAAATATGAAGAAAAGGAGAGAAAATCGCAAACCTCCCTGGGAATACGTGGGGGGAAACTAAAATCAGATTGCAGAGAGCAATCTACAGGGTGAACTGCAAATCGAGTTATAAATATGAGATCTACAAAAAGCCGCGACCACTGAAAAATTTGGCGGCGCACTGGACTCCACAAGAACGCCGCGGACACGCGGCATAGACTAAGAAAACGCGGCTGAAATAGAGTTGCAGCGGCTGGAAAAATTTGGGTGGTGGCGCACTCTTCTTTCCTTCTCATATCTGCTCTCAGGATTTAGAGTAGGGAACAGGAGAGGGGTTGGGGAGTATTTATAGGGACCTGAGAAGGGTGGGTTTTCTTATTTGCCCCTAGGTAAAATCGAAAATTACTTACCTAGGGTTAATTTCTAGTTATTATTAATGAAAATGGGTATATATAGGGGAGAAAACCTTGGTGCCCTTTAACACTTAATTCCTTTATCATTTTTTATTTTGTTTTCTTATTTTTTCTTTTATTTATTTTCTTTTATATATTTTTCTTCCTTTTTATTTATTATTATTTTTTTATTTTTTATTTCTTTCTTTGTTTTATATTACAAGGTAGGTCCCATAAGATTATCAATGAATACCAGGGGAAATTGCAAGAAGGCCTGGTCGCATGTAGACTGGGTCGCAAAGACTCAGTTCAAGAATATCGTGTGACTCTAGTTCCGTGGGGTAGAATGGTTTTAGTCTTTGGCCATTGACTTTGAACATGCTACCATTCTTGGGATCTGAAATCTCATTAGCACCATGAGGGAAAACGGTTTGTACAAGATACGGTCCTAACCACCTGGTCTTCAGTTTACCAGGGAAAAAGTGAAGTCTAGAGATGTACAACAGAACTTTTTATCCGGGGACAAAATTCTTCCTATTAATGAATCTGTCATGGAAGAGTTTCGTTCTGTGTTTAGACATCCGAGCATTATCGTAAGCGTCATTTCTTATCTTTTCCAGCTCAGAAATCTGCAACTTTCTCAAGTCACCGGCTTTCTTAAGGTCAAAGTTTAGTTATTTAATCGCCCACAACGCAAGGTGCTCAAGCTCCATAGGCAAATGACATGGTTTCCCAATATAACTCGATATGAGACATACCAAGAACAGTCTTGTAGGCTATCCGATAAGCCCATAAAGTATCAATAAGTTTGATGGACCAGTCCTTACGATTCTGTCCTACAGTTTTCTCCAATATCAGTTTTATTTGTCTATTTGTAACTTTCACTTGCCCATTTGTCTGAGGGTGGTAAGCCGTGGACAATTTATAAGAAATGGAATATTTCAGCATTAGGGCTTCAAAAGCCCGGTTGTAGAAATGACTCCCTTTGTCACTGATTATTGCACGGGGGGCTCCGAAGCGCGAAATGATGTTTTCTTTTAAGAATTTGATGACAACTTGGTTGTCATTTGTTCTGGTTGGAATAACTTCAACCCACTTTGAAACATAGTCTACAGGTACCAAAATGAATTGGTTATCGTAAGACATAGGAAAGGGTCCAATGAAATCAATACCCCACAAGTCAAAAATTTTTACTTTCAAGATTGGTGTAAGGGGTATCATGTCTTTGCGTGTAATTCGACCCGTCATTTGACATTTGACACAGAGTTTGTAAAAAGTATGAGCGTTCTTAAACAGAGTGGGCCAGTAGAAACTACTCTGAAGGACTTTCTCGGCAGTCTTTCGTGGACCAAAGTGTCCACCACAAGCTAACTCGTGACAAAATGTCAGAACGCTTTAATGTTCATCCTCAAGAAGATACCTTCTAATGATCTGATCAGGGTAATATTTGAATAAATACGGTTCATCCCAAAAGAAAAACCGTATTTGTGTCATAAAGCAGTGCTTGTCTTGACCTGACCAATTTGAAGGTGTTCGCCCAGTTGGAAGGTAGTTTGCAACATCGACATACCAGAGCTCTTTATACATCGTGAAGACGTGTTCATCAGGAAATTCTTCATTGATTGGTATCATATCAGTTGGTGCATTGGGAATCCTTGAAAGGTGATTAGCCACCACATTCTTAACACCCTTTTTATCTTTTATTTCTAAGTCAAATTCTTACAAAAGAAGTATCCATCAAATAAGCTTAGCTTTTGCATCCTTCTTTTACATCAGGTATCTGAGGGCGGAGTAGTCGGTGAAAATCGTTGTCCTAGACCCTTAGGTACTGGCGAAATTTCTCCAACGCAAACACAACTACTAAAAATTTCTTTTAGTCGTTGTGTAGTTGAATTGGCCTCGTTGAGCGTCCTACTAGCATAATAAATCACATGCTGCCTGTTTTAAATATGCTGTCCTAGAACAACGCCTATGACATAATCGGAGGCGTCACACATGATTTCAAAAGGTCTAGTCCAATCAGACACTGAGATTATTAGCGCCAAGATAAGTCTTTGCTTTAACTTCTCCTAAGCTTGTAGACATTCTTTATCAAAATTGAAGGGCACATCTTTTCCTAACATATTAGTTAGAGGTCTAACAATTTTGCTAAACTCTTTAATAAATCTTCTGTAGAATCCAGCATGCCCTAGGAATGATCAAATGTCTTTTAGGCTTTTTGGTTTAGGGAGCTTTGCTATCACTTCCACCTTTGATCTATCAACCTCAATCCCTCTGTTTGAAATTTCGTGCCCAGGACAATTCCTTACTTGACCATGAAATGACACTTCTCCCAGTTGAGTGTCAAGTTTTTCTCCATGCATCTTTGTAAAACCAGCTTCAGATGATGCGCCTACTGGTCAAAGGAATCGCCATATATAGAGAAATCATCTATAAAAATTTTCAAAAACAAGAGACTAGGTATGCAACGTTGGAACATTGCAGGAGCGTTACATAAACCAAAGGACATTCGTCTGTATGCGAACGTTCCAAAGGGACAGGTGAAAGTTGTTTTTTCTTAATCCTCGGGAGCAATTGGAATTTAATTGTATCTTGAATATCCATCCAGGAAATAATAATACTCGTGTCCAGACAATCTCTCGAGCATCTGGTCTATGAATGGAAGAGTGAAGTGGTTTTTACATGTGGCAACATTCAATTTTCGATAATCAATACAGACTCTAATCTTCGTTGAAAGACGAGTTTGTACTAATTCCTTCTTGTCATTTTTTACCACAGTAAAGCCTGTCTTCTTTGGCACAGCGTGAACTGGACTAACCTATTAGTTGTCAGATATGGGATAAATGATCTCATTGTCTAGCAACTTCACAATTTCAGCACGGACAGCCTCTTGCATGATTGGGTTTAGTCGACACTGTGGATCGCGTTTTGGCTTTGCCTCTTTTATTAAGTAAATCTGGTGTTGTATAATGGATAGGCTGATCCCCTTTATATCGGCCATGGTCCAACCAATGGTCTCTCGGTTTTCCCTCAACACATCAAGAAGATCCTTTTCTTGTTGTTCCGTAAGATAAGACGCTATTATCACGGGGAAAGCTTCCTTTTCACCCAAGTACCAATACTTGAGATGACTAGAAGAACTTTCAGCTCTGAAGAGGGGGTGTGATCTATCGATGGTTATTCTTCTTGTAAGGGAATAATAAGGGCCGCATTTGTTGCCCACTCCACTGTGGATTCGATGATCTAATCAAGGTTGAAGTCATCTGACTCCAAATCAAATTCATTGTCAGACTCATATTCCATCTTTTTTTTCGTGTTCACTTGTTAATCCTTCAATCAAGTTCACTTCAAAAGACTGGTCATCCAAGTCTTGAGGTTGTTTTCCCAGATGAAAAATATTTACCTCTTTCGTCATATCACCGAAAGTCAGATGCATAGACCCATTCCTACAGTTTATTATAGCATTTGCAGTGGCTAGGAAGGGTCGTCCTAGAATGACCGGGGTTTGAGCTTTCGAATTTTGTACACGTTGTCTCCAAAATAATAAAATCCACGGGGTAAATAAATTTCCCGACCCATATGAGGACATCTGTAATCTCCCCCTTGGGAATCTGTATAGATCGGTCAGCCAATTGTATAGTAACTCTGCTTGGACGGAAGTCGCCCACCCGAGTTGCTGATACATAGAAAAGGGAAGCAAATTGATGTTGGTCCTAGATCAAGTAGTGCCTGATTTATTGTGGTCTGCGCGATGATACATGAAATGGTTGGACTCCCGGGGTCTTGTTTGGTACGGAGAAGAGACGTTCGGTGTAAAATTTCCTTGAATCAATTGAAAGATTACAACAAACTTATACTCTGACTACAAGGGAGGGGAGATGCTGAGTCTTGGATCCCCCCTTTGTTTAGTGCTGGGTTCTTCAGGTGGCGATGGAAAGTGAATCTTGTTTTTCGTTGACTGGGTGAACGTCGAAAACTTTTGGGGATCTTCTCTTCGGATGGCGGACGGAGTAACACAGCTCTGTCGGCCAGAAATCTCAAAGAGATTGTAGGCAGCAAGTTGTTTGAAGGGTTGGACTCTCTTTTCTCCTCTCTGGGAGCTCTAAAGCCAAGCTCTTTTCTCTCAGGGTTCTTCTCTCCGAAAATCCGACCCCTTCTTCATAGTAACGAAGCTATTTATAGAGGTTTCAGAAGCGTACGTGCCTCCTAAAAACACTCCATAATGGGGGCTAACTTTTCCCGTTATGTGGGCCGTGATTGGCCCCGAAATCGGGACGGTTACAACTGAGGCGCGGGTTTCGACCCACGCGCCTTGGAGCTGTTGAGACGCGGGTTTCGACCCTCGCGCCTTGGCGCGGCTGAGACGCGGGTTTCGACCCTCGCGCCTTGGTGCGGCTGAGACGCGGGTTTCGACCCTCGCGCCTTGGTGCGGCTGAGCTGGCTGAGACTAGCCCTGCGTCTGGAGTTTGGGACTCTGCTTTTGACGACTTGTCTTTAATGATTTTTAGACAACCTACAGAACCCCCTCTAAAGTTTTCGATATTCCGCGGTTGGCTGGATGGATTTCGAAATACTTTGGACTTTAGCTGAATTCACCCTTCTCGTGGTTGGACTGACAATGCTCTGAGCTTGATCTTGTCTGGACTATGGTCTTCGTGAGTGTACTGTGGAACTCTTTGAAGCCACCAAAACTGATCGCGTGGAGTGTCTAGATACACAGTCTAAACCTCCCCGATGCTTTAAGTTTGTCGTTGGTGTACTTTAAACCTGGGCAGTCGTCTGCTTGTGCCAGTGTGCTTTTGAACTGAATTGCAGAAGCAAGGACTGAACGCCAGTTCTGTGGATGCAGGGGTAGTACTGCTTTAGGGATGACAACGCGACTGTTACTGCATGAGGTAGACGCGATTTTGGCTGATTTGAAAGGGTGAGTCCATCGAAGGGACGCGTCTCTTGGGATGAAGACGCGACCGTTGGATGCGAATCCGTGTCGTGAGTATGCTGCCATGTGTCCCGTAGAATTGAGGAGACATCTACTTTTTGGCGTGCGAACTTCACGCTGCATTTAATACGTTGTCCACGCGTCAGGCGGTAATTGGGCGTTGAGCTAAGCGCCGCGTATCTTTGCGAATCACTGTGCCTATAAAAAGTAATAGTCTTTCAAGAGTCATCATCAGACTCTCCTTCGTCTTCATGTGCCTCTGTTAGGGTTTTGAGAAAGGAACTTCTTTTGTTCTCTTTACCTCTTCTAACACCGGCTCTTTGATTCGCAATGGCACCAAAGGCCAAGCAAACTGCTTCATCTTCACGGGCGGTCATCGCTGAGACTCAAAGGGGCGGTTCCTCCATGCAGGAAGCCCTATTTCAGGTATAAAGCCATCGGGCTTGATTCCACCATTAAAAGGGTTTATAGAGTTCTCTGAACTCTTAGACTCCTCTTTTAAAATTGACTCGCCAGCGCGGGCTCGAGCCCATGTTTGATCTTCAGACGCGGCCCTTGAGTTGATAAACGAAGCACAGGTTTGATCTGCTTGAAACTGCGTCTGCTTGTTGAACACAGGGCCCCAGTAAACCTTGCGTTTCAGATTCAACACTTAGAATGTTTCTAAGTATGAAAAGTTCGAACGCAGATTTCTTATGACTCTTGCGTCTTGTGAAACCAGACGCTGGTCTTCATGAATCTTGCGTCTGAGTCCAAGTACTTAGAGATTTTTCATAAGTCTTGGATTTTTAAAACGCGGGCTCTAGGCTAGCCTCGCGATCTTCGGGTCTGGACGCAGATTTTGATGATTGCCGCGTCTGAGTTTACTTCTGCGTTTGAGTTGTGGACACTTGATCATTTCCTTTCAAATTTCTAATCAATGTCGTTTCCTTTTTGCAGTGCGATATTCCGTTGATCCTCTCTCCAAGAAGTGTCACTTCGGTCACGTAGGTGGTGCTGACCGCAACTTAACCTTCGTGTTGCAAAGGACTGCTCCTGTGACTGCTGACAAGCCGAAGGGGCGAAGGGAGAGGCTCTCCAAGTCGACATGGTGACACTCCGGGAACTTATGACTGACGCAGAATTTAAGACGGATTCGCGCATTCCATTGAAGAAACCCGTCTTTTTCTTTGGCGACAATATTGGCGAGGGTGGTTACGTCTTGCATGATGGCGACTACAAGTGGGTTCGCCAGATAGGGGATAGGAAATTCTTTCTTCCAAATATAGAGAGAATGTATCCCCTATTCTACCTTCAGCACATGTCTGTCCCTCGGGCAATGGAATGGGATCTTGCCCGATCTGTTCCCAGTGTCTCTCTTGGCATACTGGGCGCCAGGAAGGTGCACTCGGGTGGACATGGGAGGGAGATCTTTGGTTTATTTCCTGAATTATTCATGTCTGATTACCCAGTAGGAGAAATCCCTCAGCTCAGCACTACCTTTATTAATCAATTCATGAAGGTAGGGGGTGATTTTCCCACTGACTTCCGCCCGCTCGGGTGGGTTCATTCCACTGACAAGTACTGGTGGGGCAAGATGGTGAGCTTTGTCCTCGCTGAACTGGAGGTCTGTTGGACCAGGTGGGACTATACCAAGCGGTCAGGGCTGTGCAATATGGCATCCCACAGAATTCCCAAAATTTCTTTGGGATCCTGGAGCACTACGACCCTTCGACGGGGACGTTCTTCACCCCGGTTGGAGAAATGGGGCTTGCCCTGTATGAATTATATGAAGTCTCGGGGTTGGTAATGAGAGATGCTCCTTATGAGGAATACGTCCCCACTTCTGAGGAGCTTCATCTCTTGAAGAAGGAGTGCCCTCGTGTATATGAGACCTACTGGGAGGTGCTGTGTCATTTCCACATCTGCGGTCAAATAACTTCCTGGAGGGCTAGGGGAGTTAAGCAGCTATCTTGGGCGAGCTACTTGTTTAATGGCATCACTGAGAAAGACCACTCAGTGACCAGTCTGGCTCCCAGCTCTGACGAAGAAATCGCCGAGAGGATCGACGCCTCTGTGAGTTCTTATACCACAGAGTCGAACGAAGACACTTTCAAACCTGACACGGTTTTCGAAAGTTTCCATCACCAGGCCCAGATTCCCATTTCTAACTGGGCACTGCTGGCGGGTTTCCTCATGTTGTGATTGAAGCGCTGTGTAGTGCCGACACTACCGCATGAGGGGATTGTTGCCGACGTGGTATATCCGACGGTGCTGCTGGCCTATGGTAGGTCCATAGCTCTCCTTCCGGCAATGGTGGCCGGTATCCAAAGTGGGTTGCGGGCCCTGACTCAGAGCCTGTGTAGGGTGGAGGCCATCGTCGACTCCCAAGGTAAACCGGAGGTCGATTCAGAGGGAAGGCCAAGAGTGAAGACCCCTAACCCTCGGATCGAGCTTCCCTACACGTACTTAATGGCTTGGTACGGGATGCACTGCCCCTCACTGATGACGCCAGAGTCTCGATGCGAAGGGTTTGTCCCTTTTGTGCAACGGCTGGAGAGTTCGAGCTGGTGCAACAACTATATGTTCTACGTCCGGAAGTGTATTCTGAACGCTTCAAATTATCATCTCAACCGTTGCTTCCCCGAGATTACAGATGCTGCTTATGGGGATAAGTTCGCCGACATTGTCGGTCCGGACGACTTCACGAGGCTGCCGTCGGGAGTCTTCTGGTGGCTCATCAATATCCGGCCCGGGTATCTGCTCTTTCGGCAGGGAAACTCGTGCACGATTGAGCCTTATATGCCAAATCGTTTCGCCCGACAGTTCGGCTATGACCAACTATATGTCGGTAACCCTGACGCTCAGCTTGCCTTCAGTGAAAATCTGTTTGAAGGTGCTCGGACTTGGTATTACAGCGTAGCTGGGGGGACACAGGCTCTTTTCCGTTTACCTCATAAGACGCCGAACTGCTATGCAAGCCTTAGCTTCTGCACCTGGTACTTCCAGGCTAGCAAGATGCCTGGCTACTCAATGGAGCGTTCACGCATTAAAAGCATTAATGCGTCCTATGAGGAGAAGGTGGCGTCCAACAAGCGCTCGCGAGGCCTTGATGAATATCAGGTGGTTCAGAGGGAGGCCAGAGGGGAGCCGAGAGTAGCAGTACCCAGGGAACAGTCTGCCAGAAGGCGTCGACAGGCGGTGCAAAAACGTCCTCATGGCATTACTCTCCAAGCTGAGCCTTCTTCTACTTCCACGGCTGAGCCTGCCCCGAAGAAGGCCAGGAAAGACTTGGCGACTGAAGAGACCGTCCCCTCCGGTATCGAAGAGCAGAGGGAAGAAGAGGAGAAGGAAGATGATGCCCCCTGTTCGTACTCATGGATTGCGCAGCAAGGGCCCCGTAATTTTAGAAGAAGGGGAGCTTACTGATGAGCCCGTGGCAATTGATGAGGCTGAGCAACTTGAGGCTGACCTGGTGGGAAGGAGTGATGTTGAAATTCCAGGGGTCTCAACTCAACCAGGGCCTTCTTCGGCTTATGATAGGAGAGATGAGGAACAACAGCCTGGGTCTCCTGTCGTATTGATGCCCAGCTTGAGGGTAGCTGATCCAGCCCTACTACTGGGGTATTTAGTGGCAAGGCCTCAATTGCCGAGGCTTCTCGCGTTGTACTATCGTCTTCATCGTCTGGAGAGGACGAATATGATTCAGGTGATGAAGTCGATTTTGGTGATGAACCTGCTCTTCCAGATCCGTGCAAATTCTCACATATCTCGGAGGAAGAAATGTACGGGTGTGATCCGGCGATGGCGTTATCACAAGCGGCAACTGCTCCTGCTGAAGGTACTCTTATAGTCTTGTTTACCCAGCTTCCCTTTTTAACTAGGGAACAGGTTCTGACGTTTTCTCTTTATGCTGCAGGGTTGGCCGCGGACAGCGAGGCTGCAACTTCCTCCCATATCGAGGAGATGATACAGGAGCTGGCCCAACAGGAGGGTATTGAGGCTGCTGCTGAGATGCCTCAAGAGAGGGCAATTATTGAGGTTAGGGAGACCTCAACCTTGCAAGATTTGCCCAGGGATCTGCCGTCTTTGGACCCTCAGCTTGGTAAGGAAATATTGATGTTTTGAATATTTTCCTTTCATTGTCATGACTGACGTTTTGGTGATCTGCAGAGAGTGCTGAGGAAGCTCAGGCAGAAGGCTTGACAATCAGCGTCGACTCAGCAGGGGCAACCAGCGTCGAGCCAGCAGGCAATACAATTCACCCCCGACCGAGGGTTCTGAAGAAGCCAAGTTTGCTGCAACTTCAGTCGCCATGGAGGCCGCTACAACAGTCGTAACTGCGCCAGAAGTGGCGGTGACCATCTCAGCTTCTACCGCGTCTGTTGTTGACCCTACTTCTGTACGAGACGAGTTGATTCCCATCCCT
Source organism: Agave tequilana (assembly GCA_038442645.1). Lineage (NCBI taxonomy): Eukaryota > Viridiplantae > Streptophyta > Magnoliopsida > Asparagales > Asparagaceae > Agave > Agave tequilana. Next base: position 88,811 of record JAVJIF010006586.1, read on the forward strand.
CACCCTGTGATAGAAAGGGGATCTGAGAGTACATCAGCAGAGTTCTCTCCAGCCAATGATATCATGGAAGAACTGACACGTCAAATGGTGCAGCAGTTCTTTACTTTCATGCGATCGTGTATTGATCTCATCCTCTCTGGGGGCAGTTCTTTCGAATTTGCCCGAATGCTTCTTGAGAATTTGATTGAGAACATTGGTCATACTGGAGGTCCTTCACAGGTTAGGGCGTGTCTGCTGCTGGTGGAGCAGTTGGGGAGTGATCTGAAAGAGCTTAAGTCTTTGGAGGACGCCGCTCAGTTCACGAGGCCCGGGCAACCTTGACTAGGCTTCTCGCTGCTCAAGAACAGGAGCGGAAGGAGATGGAGGAACAAATAGCCGAAGAGACTCACCATCTCCAACATTTCCAGGCGGACCATCAAAAGCTGATTGGCGATTCAAGGGAATCTGAACTCGTCATGCAGAGCGCAGAGCAGGTTATCATCAGTGCTCGGGCTACCATAGCCAAAGCAGAAGCCTTGATTGCAATCAATGAGTAGAAGCTTGCCACTACCAGGAAGAAGCTGGAAGGGCTGGAGGTTGCCAAGATGCATGTGAAGAAAACCTCTTCACTCACTCCTCCAGGTTGGAATCCCTATGAGCGCAGCTGGCTGCGAGGAGATTTTTGTCCGAGGAGGAGTTGCGGGTCCAAGCTCTCATGGAGGCTGAGAAAGCACGTCAGCACGAGATACATCGCCTCCGAGAACAAATCCGTTCTTTGGCTAATCAAGATTATTAGCCTCCCCCTTTTTTTTAGGGACAACACACTCAATTCATCAAGAGTGTTTGTATCACTTTTATCATTTTTGGCTCAAATAATAAAAGTCTCTTGAAATTTTGCTCCATCTTTATTGTCCCAATGTAGATGAATCCAATTTCTTAGCAGCAGTCTTTCGCTGTGATCCTTGATTGGCTGTGAATAATGAACTTAGGTAGAACTAAGTTCTTGGGAGGAACGCGGCTTTGATTTATAGGGAGACGCGGTCCTGAAAAACGCGACTCTGACCTGTCCATTGGGACACGGTTTCAGTTGGCGCGAAGGACGCAGCTTCGGGTGCGGCTCCCTAGCCGCAGCCCTTAACTCTACCCAAGTGAAGAATTCAGGATGTCGTGAAGACGCGGCAGTGGGCCCTTGACCTGGTGCAAACTCAAATTATATTGAGTTTATGATAGGAACACAATTATCATTTCGCCATGTAGACGCAGCTTCAAGATACTTGTGAATGCCATGGGCCTTCTCCGTTGAGGACACAAGTCTCAGGACGCAGCTTTCCACTTTTATGTGATTTCCAAGCACGACCCCCAGAAGGGGTCCCTTTTGCTGTGAAGGGATGCAGCTTTGAATCACTCTGAGAGACGCGGCTGCGGTTCTCTTGGCTGGAATGAAAGGGACGCCATTTTTAGATTCGCAAAGGGTACGCCAGTTCCTAGACGCGGTTCTCGGGCCTGCGTTTGGTGCAACTTCCCAGGCATTACATGCAGCTTGTCATAAAGATTTTGTTGGATCTTTAAATGTCCAGTCGATGTTGACGATTGGGGACTCGTATCTCCGACATTTCCCGACGCGGCAATCCACGCGTCAGCCCTTCATTGGGTTTAAGCATTAACGCCTTTTAATGCCAAACCGGCGCTGGCAGTTGGAGGCCCGCGTCTTCATTGTTTCCCGAAGCGACGATCCACGCGTCAAACCTTTATTGGGCTTCGATACTCGTGCGGTCATTAAAACCGACGTTCTGATTAGCGAGCCATTAATTATAGGCATTATGGTTTGCCTATAAATAGGGCTCAGCCTCGCCTTTCAGCAGTTCATTACTTAAACTGCTTTCTTTGAGAGTGAACGCTCTAAGAGATCTTGTCTTCTCCCTTCAAGGACTCCACCAGGGATTTGCCTCCATGCACGAAGACGACCCAGAGCTTTCATGCTTCTGTTTAGCCTTTCCGAAAGATTACCACTGTCAAGTGATTTCAATAACAAAAAGCGTCTCCTTGAACACCTTTTATGTCTGCAATTTGATGTAGAAAGTTCAACTTTTAATAGAGGCCTCTGCGGGTATGACTTCCTGGTTTTGCCAAGAAATTTTCAGCCCAACCGATTTCAATTTTTGATATCTCTTAACAAGATTCATCTTCTTGACCTTCTTCTGAAGTCTAACTGGTGCACCCATCTTTTGGAAGTTGCGCCATTTAGAAAATTCTGACTTAAAATTTTCTGGACGCGAGTATAATGGACTTTTGCACCTGGACCGTGGGCTTTACATACAGAGCTCGCGTCTGAGGCTGTTGACTTAGATCAAAGGTTTCGGGCCTGAATTTTGCAACCTCTGTCCGTCGAACAGGGAGACGGCAATTTTTGCGTCTGATTCTCTTAGCGCCTCATAACTTAGACGTGGATGCAAACCAGACTGCGTTTGAATTCTATGTGTATCACAGCTTTGATCGCGCTATTTCTGCCACCGCAGAAGTTTGGCTCACTGCGCGGGTCATTCCTGCGTCTGCAGTTTTCTGCAATAGCTGCGTCTGTCACTTAGTTTCTCTTGTTGAAATATACTAAGTTTCAGATCTTCTAATTTTTTGTTTGCTTCTTGCAGGCAGGCTTGATCATCCTTTTTCATGTTCGCTGGGCCCTTGGGAGAATATATCGGCCAGCGAACTTGGTCGATGGTCGACCACAGGAGAAGAAGTCATGGCTCCCGTCTTCGGGAGACGGGGATCGGACCCTCACCAAGATCTCTTTGGATTCAATGCACCAGTCATGCTTCTTGGCATGGCATGGTCAGAGTGAGTATGGCGGGGGATATAGTGGTGGTTATGTCCTTGGATTCTCCCTTCACCTACCCCAGAAGTGACATCGATGAAAACTCTATGCTCATTGGATGACTTTCTGGTGGTGGAGATGTTCATCAACGAAGGATCATACACCGCCACTTCGGATGGTCAGGTGGAATCAGAAGATTTTGCTGCCTTTCGACCTCAAAAACACCATTACTCTTGGTCAACGATGGGCTCTTTCAATGTTTACATCATGCATCGTGGTGCAATCAGCTTCCGATCGTCGCCACAGTGTTCAATCATGCTTTGGCGCCCTTCCAAACATCTTGTACTTGGAATTGTGAGCAACTTCAAGGAGTGAGTGCAACCTTTGAGAGAGAAAGGGACTTCTTTGTACTCCTTTATTGTAACACTCAATCTTATTGTATAAGAGAGCATTTTGTATCACCTTTATATGCCTGGATATAAATAAAAGCGACACATTTCTTTTTGTCTTCTTCTGTTGTCTTGAACTCTATTTTTTTATTGAAAGTCAGACGAATAGAAGTAAAGAACCTTTGACCTGTCAAAATTATGATAATAATCTTAACGAGTCAAATTTTGTAAAGAGAGATCCTATTTCAGGAACTCAGCAATGCTGTCAGAGGTGCGATATTAACTTAACAGAGATAAGATAACTTTTGTGGACCTGCCAATCTATAACGGAGAATGACAAGCTGAATTTGTACCGCCAGGGAGGATAAACTTTATCAGAGGTTTGGGATTAACTTGATTAAGATCAGCTGGGGAGTTAATGAAAACACTGTTAATGGTGTAATGTTAACCTAACAATATTTTTAAGTGGACTTGTTATTCTGTTGACGAGAATAACAAGTGAGGCTAGATTCGCGGGGGATCTAAGAAAGTTTTTACCGTTAGAGGTGTGATATTAACTTAACGGGTTGAAAGTTGTCTTGCCAGAAGTGTGATGTTAACTTGACAAGAATGTGAGTCAGAGGTGTGATATTAACTTGACTCAGAAGCATTTCAGCTTTCATTTGGGAAAACTGAAAGTGTCACTATCATAGGTGTGATGTTTAACTTGACAGTGAGGATAATGCTAGAGGTGTAATTTTGAACTTGGCATTGGTCATCTCGACTTTAACAAGGAAGTCCGAGGGAAAGTCATGGCCTTAAGTGTATTGTTGAACTTAGCAATGACCTGGATGCTAGAGGTGTAGTGTTAACTTAGCATCGTTCATTTCAGCCTTGATATGGAAGTCTGAAGGAAGGTGACTGTCAGATGTTTAATATTGAACTTGGCAGCAACTTGATTACTGTTAGAAGTGTAATGTTAACTTAACAGTATATTGTCAGAGGTGTGGTATTAACTTGACAAAAATTGGTTTGCGATACGAGCAATTTGAGGACCTGTTATTCTATTGATGAGAATTGACAAGTGAAGTTTGAAGAGCCAGAGGTATAGTGTTAACTTGGCAAATTTGAAGTCTTGCTGCTCCACGTAGAGTTGACAAGTAAAGTTTACACTCGACAAGGAGTATTGAGAATTTTCATTACCAGAGGTATAGTGTTAACGTAGCAATGATTGTATTTTGTAGACCTACCATTCTGTGGATGAGAATTGGTAAGGGATTTTGGAGGGAAGAGGGTGGAACTACATCCACTTAAGATTTTTAGCAAACCCTCAGCTGTCAACGGATTTGAGGTGCCTTTACCAACTACCATTTGAGTTGGGCTAGCCATGCTATTCCCCTCAGCATGATGAGTTGTCGAAGACTTATGTTGGGCTTAAAAGCCAACATTTTCCTTTATCCTTAGCCGTCTGAGGCATTGGATCAAAGGGGAACATGTCCCTTAGGATTTTTAGCAAATCCTCAGCTGTCAACGGGTTCGATATGCCTTTACCAACTACCGTTTGAGTTGGGCAAGCCATGCTATTCCCCTCAGCATGATAAGTTATCGAAGACTTATGTTGGGCTTAAAAGCCAACATTTTCCTCTATCCTTAGCCGTCGGAGGCGTCGGATGTTAATGAAGAAGCTCTTCTTGTTTTGATCAGAGGTGTACTTTTAACTTGATCAGTGGAGGAGTACTATTAAGGATAGTACTTCTTCAAGAATCTGCCATTGATCGGCATCATGAGTGTATCGCCATTTGAGGTTATGAGGCGATATGATCCATTTGAGTAGACTGACTCTACTACAAATGGTCCTTCCCATTTAGACTGGAATTTCCTTTCGTCTTATGTGTCATTACCATAGGTCTTCTGACGGTTAAGACAAGATCGCCTTTCTTGAAAGTTCGCACTTTGACTTTCTTGTTGAAGGATCTGGTAATCCGGGGTTGGTAAAGCTCAATTTGTTGTTGGGCCTGCAGACGTTTGTCATCCAAGGCTTCCAATTCTTGGAGTCGCTGTCTATGCTTCTCCTCATTTGTCATCTCTGCTGTCAGGGCGACGCGTAGAGATGGAATTTGGACTTCTAGTGGAAGCATTGCTTCACACCCGTATACCAAAGAAAATGGCGTAGCTTTGGTTGGGGTTCGAACAGTTATACGATAAGCCCATAAGCATTCACCCAGCTTGTCGTCCCAGTCACGTTGACTTTTCGAGATGAATTTCTTGAGAAGCTTGCCAATGGTCTTGTTGAAAGCTTCTGCGAGACCATTAGCGGCGGGGTAGTATGCCGTTGAGGACACACTCTGGATTCTGAACTTGGCGCAGAACCTTTGGAAAGCCTGACTGATAAACTGGGGTCCGTCGTCGTGGACGATTCGTCGAGGTACACCAAAACGGTAAATGACATGATGTTTGACGAATTTGATCATGTCTGATGACTTTACCTCCTTCAACGGAATGGCCTCAGTCCATTTGGAGAAGTAATCGGTTATGGCCAAAATAAACCGATGTCCTTTTGATGATGGAGGGCTGATTGGGCCAACTACATCCATCCCCCACATTTCAAATGGCCAGGTAGAGGTCGTAGAGTGAAGGTATCCTGGTGCTTGATGGATGAAATCGCCATGCACTTGGCAGGCATGACATCTTTTGGCATAAGTGATGGCGTCAGCAATCATCTTGGGCCATTAATATCCTAACCTTTGGAGTCGGTATGCAAGTTTTGGGCCAGGTTGATGGGCTCCACACATGCCGTCATGGGCTTCTTTCAATACCTCCTGTGCCTCCTTTGGTGAAAGGCAGCGGAGCAAGATCCCGTCGTGCGATCGACGATACAATGTTCGCGTAATCGCATTATAGTAGAATTTAGGGGCTTTCCTTCGAATGACAGCCGCTTCTTTGGTGTCCTCAGGCAAGATGTCATACAGGACATAATCAATGTAGGGGAATCGCCAGTCTCTAGGCTCTAGACCGGCTGATGACTCGAGAACTTCTTTGCCTTGACAATCTCCCGTTGACTCCTGATAGTCCTCAAGAGCAATTCTCGGGCAATACAGGTCATGGCTGTGGACAAATATCTTCTCTACTGCTCCAGCTGGAAGAGCTAAAGAGGCAATCCTCGACATCTTCCTCCTTTGGCCTGATCGGCACCTGGGTCATGAAGACCTCAGCATTAGCCAGAGCTTCTTGTAGAGCTTCTCTGGTCGACTTTGATAGCCTAAGAAGCTCATAAAGCATAATCCGCGCCGGGATGTTGGCTAGTTGAGCCAGGACATCAAAGCGGTAAGGTGCTGTGAATCCTTCCGCTATGTCTTTTGAAAGAACTCGAGAAAACCGAAGTTCTTTCTGTTTTTCCACAGGTTATTTTGTGGAGGGCTTGGCTGGCTCTGCAGCGGGTCTTGGAGGAGTTACCGCCATTTCATCATACTTCTTCAAATATGACTGCCCTGAACGGGTTTCCGCCACCAGTTGACTGGGTTCTGTGGCTAGGACTATTGTTTCCTCTTCCGAATCGGTCAGCGAGGGAACATCAGTCTCTGCTTCCCGCGAAGAGGCGCATACCACATTACAGGATGTGGCCTTTGCTTTGCCTTTGGACTTCCTGTTGGTCATAGTAGTCCATTGCTGGCCTTCAATAAGGTCAGGATGAACCCACATGATTTCTCCTTGAGGTGTGGGGACAGGTACTAGGCCTTTCTCTTACTGGTGGTGAGGGTCTGTGTTGACCACTCTTAGCTCTCCTCTTGGGACAGGGACTACTCCAGAGGGTGTTGGAGGTTGCCTTCCAAACTGGAGGAATGTCGTCATGTTAGCCGCCACCTTCTTCTGCTCTGGACGGAGTTTTAATATCTCCGCGTCAATCAGAGCCTGAAGGATGTCCTTGAAGACATAACAGCTCTTGGTGGGGTGTCCCAACATCCTGTGATACATGCAGTAGCTGGGATTATCGGTTTTACCGACTTCTTCAGGGCGCCTAGCTTCAGGAAGCTTCAGTCGATTGCTCTTGTTGAGTAATTTGAAGAGCGAGTCGACATGTTCATCCTTGAAGGAATACTGCTTGTTGGCACGTGGTTGGCTTGGAGAGCCACTCCCTTTAACCGGTTGAGGTTTGACAGAAGATTTGGTTTATATCGCCAAGTTGTCCTTCCATTTGGCTTGGAGGGATGTGTCTGGCGCACGCCTCGATGACCTCTCAGGTCTGGTTTGTTTTCTTTTGCCTTGACCCGGGCGACGATCTCTTCAGCCTGTTCACCTTGTTGGATTAACTGCTTCCAGGTGCGGCTTTCAGCTACTCCTATTTGGGCAAGGAGTGAAGTTTGGAGATTATGGCGGCATGTTTCCACCAGGGTGACCTGGGTCATACCGCTTGGACATCGGAGTGCCACATTCCGAAATCTTTCTATGAAAGATTTGACGGACTCTCCCTTTCGTTGCTTGGTGGCCAAAGGGTCGGCATGGTGACCTCCGAGTCATCTTCAAAGAAGCGCGTTAGGAAGAGCTTCTCCAAATCGTCCCAATTTTTGACTGAGCCCTCTGGGAGCTTCATGAACCATTCAAAGGCGAGCCCTTTTAAGGTGCCAATGAATAAACGTGCCAGGATGGCATCATTATCTACCACGTTCCCTGTTTGAGATTTGAAGTAGTAGATATGATTGTTCGGTGAACCTTTCCCATCAAACGCTTGGAGGGTCGGAGCCTTGAACTTGGGTGGATACGGAACTAAGTCCCACTCGGCCGGATATGGCCGGATCAATCCTGCTTCTTGGAGGCCTTTCCGGTTGGTAAGGGCCTCAAGACGTTACTCCAACTGATTCATTCTTTTAGAATGAACCTTTCCCTGGTCTCGGTCGTCCTTTTCCTGCGACGAGGATTTAGACGAACCAGAAGTAGGTTGCTCTTCCTCCTCTTTGTGCACAGAAGATGAGCTTTCCCCCTCTTTTCGCTTGCCTTTAGACTTCTTAGAGGAGGCTTTGTTGGTTGACTTCCTCTTGTCTTCAAGCAACTGTGCGAGCATCTGCTTGAGGGAGTCGATAGATTCTTGCTGAGCGCGAATCATCTCGAATTGTTCCTTCTGGACCTGGGCTTGCTGCTCCAAGCGCCTGGCGGTCTCCTCAGGAGTGCTGGTCATATATATGTAGGCCTCTTTCTCCATGGAGGAATTTGAGGCCTGCGACTCTGCAATAGCGGAATGCGAGTCATTCACCTCAATGCCCCAGACTAGAGCATTGTAGTCAATCAGGGGAATTGCCCCGGTTCGGGTGCGAGTGTGTCGGTACACTCCTTCTGGTTCTGTGTCAGATTCATCGGAGCTGACTGCAGGTTGTTTTCCCCTGCTCCTGCTCACCATGTTTGCAGTGAGCTCTGGATATTCAGTGTCAGAGAAAATCCTCCTCCTGTGGGAGCGACTTCTCTTAGCTGGTCGGGGAATCAGGGTCAGCTGTCTAACTAGAGACTGCTAGTTTGCACCTGAATTACAACGGCACTCAGAAAGCATTGTGATAAGCCGTTGGCAGCAACATGACGAAGTGATCTGATTAGCACTTCTTTTTTTTGTCAAATAATCTCTCAGATCTGTGGGAGGAGGGTCAAAGAGATTAGCCTCGCAATGTCGAGGGCGGGAGGCATCCTTGCGCTGTACAGCTTGGATGCAGGATTCAGAGACGTAGTTCTCGCGTCGCAGCTTTAGACGCGTGTCTGGCATCTCTGCTGAGAAAAGACGCGACTGTCGCGGTGCTGATTGGTGCGTCGGAGCAGAGACACTTGAGAGAGAGCGGGCTTCTGGGCCTTACGCCTAGAGGCGCGCGCTTCTTGTGCTTGATGAGGCGCGCAAGCTTCGTCTTGGCGTCTGGTGAGTGGAGCTTTAGAGGAGCTAACTTGGGGAGTCTCGCGTTTGGGCCGCCAAACGCGGACTTCACGTGCTGGATACGGCGCAACTGAGACGCCAGTTTGAACCTTGCGACCTGCCTCAGTTGGACGATCAGAAGTTCCAACTTGCAGCTGACGCGCACGCCTCCTCTGTCGGCGCTCAGCGTTTCGGTTGCGTCGTGGAGGTGGGAGAAACCAACGACGACCTGGTGCTGAGGGAGAGGGTGAACTGGCTGGACACCAGAGGGCTTGACCACGCGGGTCTCTTGAGAGACGTTAGCGCGTGTGTCTCGTACGGCGCGGTTGGCCGCGACATCCTTTACAGCAGCTACGCCTGAGGCCACGCGGGTCTCCTGAGAGAAGTTGGCGCGTGTGTCACGCTTGGCGCAGTTGGTCGCGATACCCTTCACAGCAGCCGCGCCTGAGAGAGTCTCAGAGCGGGTTTCGGGGCAAGTCCCCGTAGAGACCCTGCGGTAGACGCGAGCCTTTGGGCTCTTGGAGCCGGAAGAGAGGAACTCTTCATATTTTTGCCTGGTCGAATTCGACGACGAGCGATTCAACCGTTTTCCCCTTGTAGAGGACGTCACCTTGCGCCACAATCTGTTCGTCAGTAACGAAAGTAGTCCCCAGCGGAGTCGCCATCTCTTGTTTGGTATGGAGAAGAGACGTTCGATGTAAAATTTCCTTGAATCAATTGAAAGATTACAACAAACTTATACTCCGACTACAAGGGAGGGGAGATGCTGAGTCTTGGATCCCCCCTTTGTTTAGTGCTGGGTTCTTTAGGTGGCGATGGAAAGTGAATCTTGTTTTCTGTTGACCAGGTGAACGTCGAAAACTTTTGGGGATCTTCTCTTCGGATGGCGGACAGAGTAACGCAGCTCTGTCGGCCAGAAATCTCAAAGAGATTGTAGGCAGCAAGTTGTTTGAAGGGTTGGACTCTCTTTCCTCCTCTCTGGGAGCTCTAAAGCCAAGCTCTTTTCTCTCAGGGTTCTTCTCTCCGAAAATCCGACCCCTTCTTCATAGCAACGGAGCTATTTATAGAGGTTTCAGGAGAGTACGTGCCTCCTAAAAACACTCCATAATGGGGGCTAACTTTTTCCGTTATGTGGGCCGTGATTGGCCCCGAAACCGGACGGTTACAACTGAGACGCAGGTTTCGACCCTCGCGCCTTGGCGCGGCTGAGACGCGGGTTTCGACCCTCGCGCCTTGGTGCGGCTGAGCTGGCTGAGACTAGCCCTGCGTCTGGAGTTTGGGACTCTACTTTTGACGACTTGTCTTTAATGATTTTTAGACAGCCTACACGGGGTCTTTCTATTTCATAGGAATGGGCCTGGTTAACAACTCACTTGTGTTAGATGCAAGGAAGACCTTCTTGGGGACATTTGTCTTTCTTTTCTTGGTGCACATATCTTTTAAAAGTTTTTCATATGAAGGGAGTTGTTGTATGGCATCAAGAAGAGGCACATTGATCTGAACTTGATTAAACATTTTTCTAATCTTCTCCATTTGAGCATTAGTCTTGTTGTTTGCTAGCCTATTAGGAAATGGCACAATAGGCTTGTAAGTTTGCTCATCTGTGTTGTTTTTATCATTGGACTTGGAGGTTGACGGTTGTAAATTTGAAGATGGATTATTTGGAGTTTGTTGTACGGTCACAGGAGAATTTGACACTATTTTGTTAGAAATGGGATGATTAGAAACCTGATTGTCAGCTTATTTTCTGGATCTCAAGATATGAATAATGTTGCATTATTTTGGAATTATGTCTTCAACTTCATGAATAGGAAAGGGGTTCTTAGGATTAGACAATGGCTGACTAGGCAGTGTTCCCTTTTGTCTTTCATTTGGTGAGTTACCCAATTGACCTATTTGAACCTCTAACCTATTAATAGCTTGGTTGTGGTTGTTCATCATTGAGGCCTGATTTTTGGACAAGGTTTCAATTATTCTTTCCAAATCTGACATTTTTTTATCCAGATGATTCTGATGTTGTTGTTGGTATGTGGGTTGGAGGTTATGTTGGTAATTCGATTGAAAATTCAGTTGACTCTAGTGTAAATTGGGTTGATGAGACTGAGCAGGGTATTGGTGTGGAAGTTGTTGCCTTGATTGCTTAGGACCAGACTGGCTCCATAAAAATTTGGATGGTTTCTCCATCTTGGTTGTATGTCTTGGAGTAGGAATTGTAGTTGGGTCTGGCATATGCTGCATTCATGTTTTCAGGGAATATTTGTTGAGCTTGGTAAACAGGACACTCCTCAAATAGGTGGTTGAGAGCATGACAATAGGTGCAACCCAGATTGATCACTTGTGTTGGGCTGACCTGGTTCACTGAATTGGGTTCCCTTACCTCGAGTAGTTCTAACCTCCTCATCAGTTGTGTGATTTTTGCCTCGTTAACTATAGAGAACTCAATTGAATGCATACAAGTTTTGAAAGTTGTGGGATTAGTTTTCTCAGAGCAAGACTCCCACTGAATGATTTTTCTGCTAACGATTCATATAGGTCCCAGCCCTGATCCTCATCTTTCTTCAAAAATTCTCCTTGACACATGGTCTCAAGGAGCGTCTTAGTTTGGTAATCTAATCCGTCATAGAGAATTTGACACTGTCGTCACTTCTCTATTCCGTGGTGAGGACATTGGGCTAATAAAGCCTTAAACCCTTCAAAATATTACCAGAATGGTTCATTTATTTTCTGCCTATACTGCATTATGTTCTTCCGGATGAGGGCAATTTTATAGATGGGATAAAACTTCTTAAGAAAAACCTTAACAAAATCATCCCATGACGAAATAGAACTAACCGACAGATTATATAGCCACTTGTTGGCTATGTCCTTAACCGCAAAGGGAATGAACCTCAATCTAACAACGTCTTCCCTCAGTTGGGGAATTCTCATCATCAAACATACTTCTTCAAACTCTCGAATGAAGAAATACGCGTCCTCGGATTTTAGGCCATGAAACCTAGGGAGTGTCTTTATGAACTGAGGCTTCAGCTCAAAATTATTTCCATTAGCCTCAGGTGAAAGAATGCAGGAGGGAAGTGAAGTCCGAATTTGGTAGAACTTGTCTTAGAGAGAAATGTGATTCGCCATGATTGGATTTGTATCAGGAGGTGGAGTGTGTGCAAGTGTAGTATTCCTAATAAGTCTTGATGAAATAGGATCCCGGTACCACTCTTGCATGCACAACACAGACAACGTTCACCCAACAACCAATCAAAAAAGGAAAATAACAAACAAAATAAAGAAAAACAATCACCAAGATATCTAGGATCCCTGGACCTAGACGATTCCTAATTGGGCGATTCTCTGAGAAAGGTTGTTGCTTGAATCAGACCACAGCTAATCAGCCAGGTAGGAGCAAAATACGGTGAGAGGTATCTATGCATAAGCAACGAGCTTAATTACTCCAAACAACGGTAACTTCAAGGCTTAACCTCTTAATCCCCAACCTTAAATACTGATTTGACTAGTGTATGAATCAAAATAAGTTCCAACCACAACTAATCTCTTATCAAGTCCGGATGTCCCTAGGGGCTAACGTCTATCAATATTTATTTAAAGCTTGGGATTGTGAGTGCTTGGAATGTTATTTTTGGGCTAAGAAATGGTGATGAAATTTTCACCTTATCTTGTTATTGGGGTGGTGCCCTTAAAATCAATTTGTGCAAGTGTACAGAATATGCAAACAAGATCACTCAAAGCGATTAAATCATCCAAGAGATAAGTCCTATCTATATGCTATGCACGCGTACCTTACTCCAGCACTCTTCAACAGTAAAGTAAATGAATTGAAAAGACTCATACCTAGAATGCAAACGTCTAATTAATTTTTGAATTTTTCAATAAAGTTTTTACTGTTGATTTATTAGCAGGATCCTGGTGATAGTATACAAGAAACAAATATTGCAGTAAGCTATATTTTTGCAAAGTAAGAAACCCTGCAATAAAAACTGTCAGTAGTGAATTCTTCCTTGCCGCGGATCCACGGTTAAAACAGATAAAACACGACAATTCAGAGGGTACTTTGCTCTGCTTTCTAGAGCAGAGGCCCAAGACCACTTATGTGTTACTGCAATGCTTGTTTTCCTGTTTCCACAACCTGTAACCTGCAATAGAGAAGAAAAAATTGTTTAGTTCCAAAAACTTAACAAAAATCGTCGTCCTCCTCGGCAACGGCGCCAAAAATTTGTTCAAAAGGAGGAAATGGACTGACCTAGAGTTCAGAGTAAACCGTTTAAGTCCTTGTACTGAAGTTCAAACTCTGAATATGTGTGTGAAATTACTTTGCTCTTTCGAATTATCATTTATAGCAAAAGCTATAACGGGTCGTATCCGCAGGGAGGGCTTGCGATGGAAGCGTTCACAATTCTTTATGTTTTAGTTTTTGAGAAGAAAATGAAGGTTCTTCTTAATTCAAAAATCAGAAAGCAAAACAAAGTAAAAAGAAAATGATGAATCTTTGCAGTGTTTTTAAGAAAAGAAAAATGGAAGCGAGGGAATCGAATGAAAACAGTGAAGATTGAAAAAGAGAGTTTTAGAATAGAGTTTTAAATTCGATGGAGAGAAATCATGACTAACTAATATTCTACACTACTAACTTACTAATCTCGTTGGGTGACTTGTGTCTCATGTAGATTCATTGGCAATTGTCTATCTTACTTTGGCAAGTCAATAAGTTGTCCTAAATTGTGGATATGTTCTCATCTTAGCTTGGCTAGGTGGCCTCCTTGGATTATCGGCTCCCAATAGGTTCACAATAATGGGACATAGGTATTCACACTTTAGATATGCTTAATAAGAATGTAAGATTCGCTAAATCATCAAAGCCATAATAAGGTAGCATGAAATAAGAAGCTAGTACAGTAAGTGTTAGCATACTAAAGTGATCCATCTTCATATTCTATCAAGGCACTTGTTGAAGAAACAAGACTCTAAATGAGACACACATGAATCATATGGAGGAGATAACAAAGCTTTTACTAAGATTAGAAACAATACTCATCTTCATTGGGAATAAAAGACTTGTTAGATACAAGATTAGAAATGTAAGCATCCAATATGTCATATGAGTTAGCATCACCCAAGAGTTAGTAGTTAGTAGTGTTAGAAGTTAGTTAGTCATGTTAGGGGATTAGTTAGCCACAGAAAAGAAAAGCAAGAAAGAAGACAAGTACAAGAAAGTAAAGAGCTTTGAAAGTAAATAGTAATAGAGTAAGAAAATTAGAGGAAGGAAAGCTTGAGCCTTTGTATTTGAATTGTCACTTCTTCACTTACAGAGATCCCACTCACCCCCCTCTCTTTTTTGGATCTAAAGAAGAAATGAAAAATTACACAAGGAAACTAAGAGAAAACTAAATAACTCCTAAATATTCTCCTAAAACAAAATGCTATTCTCTCCTCCTTTTCTGCAGAAGCCCTTGGGGTCTTTATATAGGCCTCAGGAGCTGATCGCGACCCATCGTAGCTGTAGAATCAATTGCTTGATCAACGGTCAAAGATTTGCTGCGGAAACAACGGCCAGAGCCGCATTTCCCGCGATAGAATCTAGGCCATTGAGCCAGCGATCGTTCTGACATTCTGTTATGGTACAGGTGCCCAGCTGGAGCTTCTACAACCCTGGGAATATCCCTTGCTTCGTTACAGAATTGGGCTTCCTTGATTTGGGCTCCTTAAAACACTTTTAATTCCTTGAAAATTCAAGATTTGGATCCTCTTCTCCATTAAAGAATGGACCTGAAAAATAAGAGAGAGAAACATTAAAAATCCTATTTTTATTAATAAAAAGCATGACAATATGATATAAAATGATGCAAAATGAAACTCAAATCAAGGGGCTGGAAGAAAAGGAGCTCGGATGGTCTACCGATGATCCACGCTTCTGCTGCGCACTCTGATAAGCAACAGGGGATTCCAAGCTCCTAGCTCCGAGATCTGGACATGTAGGTCTAGGGTTATCAGAGGCAACCCAACGTGTACGTAAAATGAAACCAAGTGGCGTGCACATGCAACAATAGGGTATCGATAAATCCAAATGGAAGACATATGTCAAAAATTGTGTCGTGAACACAGACACACACAAGCATAATCTGAAGCATCAAGTAAAGTAATAAAAACAAGTGTGGACAAAACTAGTTGTACAAGCTCAAACTTTAGATTCATGAGATTGATACGTAGAAGGAATAATCCAAATAAGGAAATCCTCATATATATACCATATCTTTATGTCACCATCGACTAATTTATACAACTTCAGCTGTCCTCAGTATAACAGAATAAGAGAACAACATGTACATGTATCAAGAGGTATGTCAGGTACCCAAGTCATGTAGACAAGTAAGAAGTAATAAATATAAATGGTAACTAAGGAAGCCGTATACAACTAGGAGCAAGCTAGTCATGAGATTAAGAACAATAATACTAGGATTACATCAAGCAGGGGCAAGCATGTAAACCAGGTGTAGGCTGTCTAAAAATTACTGAAGACTAAGCATCAGACGCAGGTCTCATGCAAAACGCGAGGGTCGCGTTTCAACTCAAACGCGTATATCGTGTTCCCAAAACTCAGACGCGGACCTCGTTCCCAACACGAGGGTCGCGTTTCAACTCAAACGCGGATGTCAGACTTCATTAACAACAGACGCGAAAGTCGCTTCCGTGCTAAACATGACAGTCACACTACTACTCAAAATGCGAGACTGCGTAGCTACTCATGTTCAACTCAACACGCAAACCTGCGTAGCTCCGCGTTTTCAACTTAACACGTGAGCCTGTGAGCTCCGTGTTTCTTCATCAGAGAGAGGTCCGCATCCAGCGCGAGATCTATGTTTCTGCTATAACTGATAGCCATGAACTGGGTCAGTTGCACCCCACTTTCTCCCACTTAATGAGGAATTAATCCCCATTAATGGAAAGATTTAAGGGGGTACTTATCCCCTTGAAAACCCTATAAATAGTTATGAAAGCTAAGGGAAAAAGGGGCAAGACCCAAGAGGACTGAACAGGAGAGGAGGCCCCCAAGAAGCCAAAGGCTGGAGGAGAAGAATTCCCAAAAAGGCACACTTAATGCTTGATGCTTAAAGCTGGATAATCATAAAAGGTTGAAGATAAGCATAAGGTTGCTGAACACACATTGTGTTGGGAGAGAAGACTCTCTACAGACTTGCTCAGTTCAAGTTGAGTTTCTAATCTCTTTGAGATTTTAGCGACTAATTAAGATTTCATATCTGACCAGTGCGCTTTCAATGAGAGCAAAAAAAAATCTGAAGATTAAGCTTCCGGTTCGGCTCGTCAACAGAGAATAAGACTCACTCTTCACCGCTACATGAAGAACCCAACATTAAATAAAGAGTAGATCCACTCAAAACTCTCCTCTTTATTATAATTATAGTTTGTTTCTTTGTAATATTTCATCCACTCAAAGAAATTTTGTTTCGCTCAATTTTTTGAGGAAACAAAAGATGGAGACTCCGCTGGGACTGTTTTCTCCACTGATGAGAAGTTTGTAACGCAAATCAACTTCAAGCTTCTCAGATCAACGGTCGAATCGATTATCATCGAGTTCGAAGAGCTTCTCTCCTCGGGCTCCATTAGCCCCAAAGTCTCAAACAAGACTCGCTCTCAAGTCTCTTTAGAGACTTCTCATGGAGAAACCCACACACTTTTTGATAAAACAAGTGACTCAACCTTTCTTAAGGGTTTGACAACCTCCCGTGGAGCCAACATGGCTTGCGACGCCTCTCAAGAGACCCGCAAAGCCAATATCTTGGCTCACGACCAACACAATGGCTAAATAGAAAATCTAATTGTACATTCATGTACCACGTATTTCATGTAGCATGTACACAATATTTTTATGTATCATGTACACTACACACTGTTAATACAATGCTCCACTAAAGAATGAAATTAACTTCACTCACTAAGCTATCGAGCTCACCCTCTCTCAGTTAAAATATTTTCAGATCGGGTAATCAGATACAACCGAAGGATTTTAGGATCATGGCACTGGATTATAGCCAAGTACTCTGGACGTATGTTAAAAGTTGATATTGTTATGCTTGAGTCATTGTCTGTACGAGCATGTTGGTTTTGTATAGATCGGTGGTTATGGTATAGAGCATAGTCAAATCTGTATTAATACATGTTAAAGATTATATATATAGTCTTATCTATTTTGATCTAAGTTTACAAAAATAGTTTTGATGGTTTTCTTAATTGACTTGGAATAATTTATGGAATTGATTTGAGATGAGTATAAATGGTGTATTGGTGTCAGTAGGCAAAATCAAGCCGAAATTGTCAGTAAACCGATATTGGCTGAAATATTAATATATTGTATCAGGGCAAATTTCTTATTATAGAAGAGATGCTGCAAAAAATTTTATAAAGTCGTGATGATTATTTGAGCCATTAGAATAATTTAGATTATTAATGATGATTAAGTGATGATTAAAATAATTTGAGGTGATTAAAAAATGAGACTGTTATACTATATTTAAAAAAATATTACTCATATAAAGAATTATTATTAACAAGTAGCAATAAAAATATTTTTATTTTATTATTTTTAAAGTATTTACTATTGATTGTGTAATGAATTAGTAAGTATTATTATTAATACATAATTTTTAGTAATAATTAATGGTTTAAAATTATCTATATTAATTATAGTGTCAAGGTAATTTCCTGACTAACATCTGTCTCATCATTCCTTGTGTCCTATGTTTCGGTTGATTCAGTTCGATTTTAAGTAAATTCGATTTGATTTCGGTTCTGAAAAAGAATTCAAAACCAAACCGAATAATTGAATGTCCACATCTACTTGTGTTAGAAGTTCCTCCCATTGTTCTTGGTGAATCAATAAATTAAAATATAATACTATAAAAAAATTAATAATAATAAGTAAGAGTTATTTTTAACTTAGCTATTATTTAGTATTTTAGTTTCTTATGACATTGTTTTATTTATTTAACAAAACTCTAATTCATCAAAAATCAATTAGGATGAAAAATATATCAATGGTATTAAGAAGTCTATTAATATATAATGTCATAAAAATTATTAATAGTATTAGCAAGATTTAAATACTAGTTATTAATCTTTAATAACTAATAATAGGTAATCATTAATCATTAAATAGTATTATTAATATTTGTCAGCAATAAAATTTAGTCACTAATACATAACAATTAGTTATTTTTAAATGATCTGATGAGAGAGAGAGAGAGAGGAGTTTCAGTTCTAATTAATGGTTCTAATGAAAAAGCTGGAACAATTTTGGACGGTGGAACATCTATATAGTGGAAGTAAAAAGTGACATATTTTTGTTCTAGTTCTATTTCCAGTTCCAATAATGACTAATACCGAAAAAAAATTCTATATCCAGCTCCAGTTCCAGTTAAAAGTTTCATTGGACTAACACTTAAAAAACTTCTAGTTCCAGTTCCAATTAAAAATTTTAATTGACTAACACCTTAAAAATTGTTCCGCAAAATTGTTTCAGTTCTTAAAAAAATTCTAGTTGACTAACTCCCTAACAAATCTTTATTGGATATTAGTTCTTGACAATATCATATTTGAATATTAGTCACTTACAATTATCACTTACTGTTATAAATCCCTAGCTAAAATATTTATTCAGAAGTAAGAAATATTCTATTACTCTCTAATTATGTTACCACTTCTATCTTATTACCTCTCCTTTCTCTATATGTGTCAATTCAAGTTACCCAACAATCTTTTTGTCTTATATTTTTCTATTTTATTGGCTTTTGTTGCTCATACTTATCTTTCTTCGAAGAAATTTTCTTCTAAATTTTTTGTCCATATCCATTTGATTACTCTTTTTCATTCATGCAACTCCAAATTCCAGGCAAATTTGTAATTTAACATTCTAATTATCCTGATTACTTGTTAGATTTGGATGAAACTAGGGGTGAGCATCGGTCGGTTCGGTTCGGTTTTTGCTAATTTTGCAAAACCGAACCGAACCGATTAGACTTAGTAACCGAACCGAACCGAACCGACTAAGTTCGGTTCGGTTTTTCGATTTTTTCGGTTAGGCCAATATTTTTTCATCATTTCTTACATTTTTTAATCACCATTATATTATCATCATTTAATATTCTAATATCAAATATTCAATACCCAAATTAAAAATAAGAAAAAGACTCTAACCTTAATGTGAATTAAAAATTTCATATTCTAAAACTTTTACGCTATATTTGGGCTCTTATATCAAAACTCACATAACTATTACTAATTTTTAATGGCAAGAATGAAAAAAAAAAGAACTATATTAATATAAATATTATTCTTAATTGTGATGGTGTACTTAACATAACTTTCACATATTCAACATAAAAAAGATGGTAATGTTAGAAGTAATGAGATAAGTTTTCACTAGTTTTTGTTATGAACTATATGATTTACTAAATTGAAATGGGTGGGGTGATATATAAGGTAAGAGATTCGGTTCGGTTCGGTCGAGTTCGGTTTTTGAAACACGAAACCGAAACCGAACCGAACTAGAGCGGTTCGGTTCGGTTCGGGTTCGGGTTTCGGTTTTTGGTCGGTTATTTCGGTTATAACCGAACTCTGCTCACCCCTAAATGAAACAAGTAGTAAAAAGTTAATACCAAGTGAATCATATTGTGGGATAATAATATCAAATATGATATTATTGGGCACTAATATCCAAATAAAAGATTTGTTACAGACCCAGATCCTAAAAGCCCTTTGTTTTAGACTAATTCGTATGATATTGAACAACATGAATGGGCACGAACTTGTGAGATAGCTCATCAGAAAATTCTCACAATGGAGTTATTATAGAAGAATGTCTTTGCACGAACACCCACCCACCTATGTGCTTTCCCCCTAGTAAAAAAAAGATTGAACATAGCTCAAGTGGCAAAAACATTTAATTCCCCCGTAAAAAGTTGTGAGTTCAAATCATCTCATTCGCAGTGGGTGAAAAAAATTTAATTTTCTGAACTAGAATTTCGAAGTGTGTTAAGAGGTATTTTAACACAAATCAACTATGCGACGACCACTAAGCTCGACTAGCTTTTCGTGGAGGCTCATTCACGAAATACATAATTTGCACATATAGACTATTAACAGTTCCATGAAAGTTAGGTGGTTGTGATTATTTTATGCACGCTAAGCTTTTCATTCTCTCATCATAGAAGTTTCTTTCCCCACTATGACAGTTCCTTTCCTCACAGACTATGACGTAAGTTTATAGAACTTTCTCCAAAGAAAAGGAAAAATGAGGGAGAATTTCCCTACTTTTCATGAAAGATAATAATTTTGGCCATTCGAACTCTAGACATGTAGTTTAAATATAAAATACACTCCATTTCATTGATCTATATTGTAAATAAGCATAAAATTAGAACATCACAACACATGAATTTGACTTTTCTTAACCATGCGTCGCTTACTATAATGGATGACCAATAACAATATATTGCTCAGATCGATGTTTGGTGTGAAGATATTCTTGATTCAAACTTTTGATTATGATCTAAAAACACTTAAAACATTTTTTTTTTTTTTTGAAAGAAGTCTCAAAATTTAACTAAACAACTTGTTACAATAATCCACTTTGTTGCCTACTTAATGCATATGCAAATTAATTTAAACCACTTATTTTTATACACTGAGGGCACAATTGGTTGTCTAAAAAAATCACAAAAATACGTGATTTTATGTAGATTTTAAAAAAACAATTTATGGCATTATTTCATGAGTATTTGGATATATAAGAAAACATAAAATCAGGAATTTAAAATTTTCTATTGAAGCTAAAATTTCATATTACACGCTTATCTCGTCAAGATATGTGCATGGTTTTCGTTTCTTCTCAAATATTTTGATTCAATTACTTTAAAAAACAATTAATCGAAAACCAAACAATAAATATTTAGTTTTTTTTTAATTTAAATCCAATTTTGTAACTTTCAAATCTGTAAATCACTAATATATGCTCAAAAAACTAAATCTGATTTTTTTAAATTAAAACAGGCAACAAAGTGAATCTTTAATCTCGATTTCCTGTTACTGAATTTTCAATTTTTAATAGAAAGGATATCTTTCCTACAAGAGTCGAGCGCAAAACAATTGCTCCATCATATTCATATCCAACAAAAACATCCACCCATTGAACTGCAACACCAAACAAACAGGGAAAAAAAAAAAAGAAACAACAGCAGGAAGAACTGAACATAGATACAAGACGACCCACATAATTCGTTTTTTCGACCCAAAAAGGAAACAAAAGAAGAAAGAAAAAAGATGAAACAGAGTACAACACAAAAAATTAGACAAGTTTGCAGTTTCTAGCAATCTATTCGTTTTACCAATTGCCATTATCTCCATCATCAAGACAAAGTTTCACCTGCACAATACATAGAAAGCACAATCAGACAGCAAGGATCCTAGTTTGATAAATGGAGACGTAAACATGGGGGCATGTTAGATAAGAGAGCAAATACACACTATATCCAGGTTAAATGAAAACCTTACAGAGTTTCAGAAACAAGTTAAAGAGCTGTAACTCTCGTCGATACTGGATCATCTGGCCCCAGGTCATCAATAGGCGGGCGTTGTTTGTGGTGATCGGTGGCTGACTGGTACGCCATGGCCAATGCCAGAGCCTGGACACCATTATCGCGAAATCAAACAGTATATTGTATTAACAAAAGCTGGGTAATCTTTTTCTGTTCCCCGCAAAAAAAAAGAAATATTATTAACAGAAGCATTTTCAAACTTGTTATCGGCATTCCATCTGCTACACAACAGTAAACTAGACAATAAGGAACAGCTTAATTTCATTATAAGACTAACATGAATTCTCTCTGATTTTTCCCACCAACCCACAGAAAAAATTTCCACTCATTTTTCAGGTACAGCACTTCTCCGTTCGAAAGTGGTCAAGTGGTTGGCGTGCGAATTTTTATTGCAAAAATACCCCGAGCTTTATAATTACACTGTAAACTAGTTTTAGCAAGATTTCTTTTAAAAACAAAAAGTTCTTAAAATATGTTATCTCATAGGAAAAACAAAAATATCAGTCTTCAATATATCCCTAAAAATTTATATAATAACTTATTATTTGAGCTTTTAGTCAAAATTGTTTACAAATATTTAAATACGAAGAATAAATTTTATGCCTCAACATAATTCATAACATTATCAATAGTTTTTGGGAAAAAATTTTATTGCATAACCATTAACAAATAAGTTAATATTTTCCAAGAGCTATTATGAACACCCTCTCTTTATTTCTCTCTCCCCTCCTTCCTCTTCCCAAAATCATCTTTTTTTTTTTTCTGTATCAAAATCGAGAATCTGACATGATCGTCAAAAGATATAGATTTGAATTGAATTACCTCATGTGAGAGGGCAAAGAAACCATGGAACCCACTAGAGAGAGAATCCATTATAGATCCAAACATCACATGATTGTGCAAAAATAAAGAAGTCTTGAATTTTGAAGTTCATGAGCTTGAAGTTGAAATTCATGGCTTTTATGGTCTTTAACATTATAGTTTGTTTGATTGATCAGAGTGAATAAGAATTTTCTTTTTGGGTGGATTTTGGGATTTGACTAAAGAAAATAGACAAATGGGTGCAAGGGAGAAGAAGTTGAAGAGGAATTTTGGATTTTTACAGGAAGGGGGTGTGTGTGGGTGGGTTGGGGGGATCCCTGACTTTAGTTTGTGTGATAATAAAAGGGTTTCTGTGAAAAGTTCTTTTATATTGTTGATGAATATAAGGATACAACTGCAATATCGAAATTATGATAATAGATGCATGATAGTTGCTAGAAAAAGGCTCAAAGTTGATTTGTAGTTTAGGGGAAAAACACAAAGTTCTTGCGAATAAAAAAGCAAGTTCATGATAGTTTTCTAAAAAGTCAATGAAAGTTTATGGTGGTTTAGTGAAAAGTTTAGTTAAATTAACTCACTGACTAGATAAATTATCCAATCACTATTTTCCCTCTCTTGTCCTAATACAACTGGATATATTGATGATCGAGCCCATTAAGAAAAGTTGAAGCACAATGCATCAACTCTAAATCAAACAAGATAACTTTTTTTTAGCTTTATGATATAAGTGAGCGCATTAGTATTTTAGCTGGATGTCAAGAAGAAACTAGAGATCGTTAAGAAAGGGAGGACTACAACAACATCACATGTAGACAGTTTTTACGAAAAGGGATGGTGGCCCAAGGACATGGGACGGGGCACGAGTAAGCGTGAGACTACATAAAGATCAACATAAGTGGACGCAAACACTGAATTTTACTAAAAGAAGAGTGAAAGCTCAGAGAGAATCTTAGATTTATATTAAACAATATTACAATTTAAGAGTTTATTTTACACAATAAAAGGTTTAGATAAAGCGGTGATATTTAAAATTTTATCATTGGAGGTCATAAGTTCAAGTTCAAGCCTAGATGATCCTTTTATTTTTTATTTATTTACTTTTGACTTACCAATAGACAAAAAATTAATTTATATTTTACGTTAATAATAGCTCTATTACACTAAAAAAAAAAGAATCTATTTAGTAATTTAAAGTTTGTTCATATTATTAATTTAGGCCTATGTATCAAAATTCTTAATTTAAATACAAGAATATAACTATTTCTTTTGTTATCATATTTTAATTTTTTTTATTATTAATCTGATGAAATGCATGTTTACCTATGAAGCATGCATACAAATACTGGATAGGGTACGATATGATACAAACACAGAGATACAACTAATTCTCAAAACTAGGACACAAATACAACGTGGATACAATGAATATTATGTATATATTTGCGTGTCCATATAAATAGATACACATGTAATACACAATGTAGAAATATAGATATAGGATAAAATTTATGCTATCGTATATATAGAGACAAATTTGTGTCCTTTCAAAAGGAGTTTAAGCCTGAATCCTTCCACTTAAATACAACCCTCCGATATTCGAATACAAGATCCACTGACGAGGATCCGACACGTATCGGTCAAGCATCGAAGTATCCAAGTATCAGAAGAAAAGTATCCAATACTGATATGTTTCCTTCAACTATCTTGCCACATAGATGTCCATATATCTAAGGCCATATATTTTTTTAAAAAAGGGCCATATATTTCAATGTTCACAATTTAGAATTTAACTATAATTCAATCCTTTTAACGTGTGATTTGCACGTCTAGTTTTTACATATCGCCCATACTAAGAACAAATTTTAGCGATTGCCACGGGGGGTGGGGGTGGGTCGTGGTCAAGTATAACGAAAATTTCAAGGGATTGTTAAACCTAATAGAGAAGAGCGGTCCTCCATGAGGTGAGAGACACAATGTTCAGAAATCCCACTTAGATATTTCATCCCAATTTTGTGTTTGTTCTCTACTGTTTTCCTGCATTATCATAGAGTTTGAGCTTTCCTCTTGGAGAAATAAGTATAAAAATCATCTAATTCATTTTGTTAAGATGTTAGAATATGTGAAATTACACGAAATCAACAGGGAAAGAGAAGGAAAGCATACAAAAATTGAAACAATGACAATAGAAAATAACTAAATATCACCTAATTAAACCTTTGGTCAGGAAGCGGTTAGAAGATGGTGACCGACTCAAGAAGCACCGAAATATAATAAAGGAACTATGACAAAAATTTCACTAGTTAACCTCCTAGAGTCGTAACTAAAGTCTTCGATCCAAAATTAACCTTAGAATCCCCAAGTACCCTTCTTTACACCTTACAAACTTTACTCAAAAGCAAAAATCACATGCTTTGTAATATGTCATGTTTTATGGCCAATGTGAAGATTTATTTGTAGTAAAGGATAGGATGGTCTAACAAGTGGGCCAGACTCCAGCTAAACAATAAACTAACTGATCTTGGTCAGGCAAAGATCCAATTGATGGCAATAAGACACACAATTATCTTAAATTTCTCTAACTGTTCATTCAACAGTGAGAGAGCCCTTTTTAGATTTTGAAGAGTCTTATAATGAAGAGCATGAGAGGTGGGTATCTAGAAAATGAAGAGAAGACTAAGCGGGGCGAATGTCAATCTAACCCAAAATCGAACACTTCACTTCAAGCATACTCTGGGTTTGAAATTGATTTTCCATTGGAAGAGATTGATTCAAAGCACGGGAGCAAGGGAAAATGGTGGAGGGGGTTGTGGTGTGGGTTTGTAGACAGATTAGGATCGATATGATATTGCATATCGTGATATATCATGGACATCAAGTGTGATTTTGCATAATATGTGGATTCAAAGATGAGAAGAGACGAACCAGACCGCGGAGATAGTTGTTGGAAGCTTTTGTGAAACAACAAATTTGACGGCGGAGCTTGCTAGATAGAGGAGAGAAAATGAAGCTATTGGGAGTAGTTTTTTGTTCTAGGGTTCTGAAGGTTTGGCAAATATGGTTAGTGTTTTGAGAGAGAGAGGGTTATAAAGATTAGGTGTAAAGTTAAGTTTTTAAGGGTTATAATGATGGACAAGTGGAGAAGAAAGAGAAAGAAGAGAGATAGAAAAAGAACATCTAGAAAAATTAACTTTTCTTTGGCTCAGGTACAACAACACATGTAACTTTATTCAAGAGATGCTCAGTTGCGTCCAACAAGAGAGAAACTAGAGAGAGATATTGATTTTGGGAGGTACTAGAATATGTATAGATATCCTTGACGAAGGATGCTTTGATACCATTAAACAGTATTAGGGCTGAACGGCTCTTAAGGAGATTGAGTTCTATTTATATTACACTTGATGAGTCCAGGTGCTAAAGACATACATTGCCGCACACACGTGCACAAATACAACCCCCCCCCCCCCCAAAAAAAAAAAAAAAAAGAAAAACAAATCCACACCTTACAAAAAGGGATATATGTTAGGATTTTGTCTTGTTTCAAGAGGAGATGATGGTCCAAGAAGATCCAATCAAGTTGAAAAAGATGATGGCTTGAAGGAGAAGAAGAGAAGCAGATCAAGTAAAGTACAATCGACTAACAAAAACTACTAGTCGACTAACACAAATACAGAGAGGAAACAGTTTACAGTAGTCGACTATATAAAACTTATTAGTCGATTAATGAAAAGAATTAGTCGACTAGGCCAAAGTGCAACTATACGAGATGTTTTCTGAAGCCAAAACAGTTTCCTTTTCCGACGCTGGTTTTCTTTTCTGGTTGTGGAATACGAATATGACTCAGTTTTTATTCAATGAAGAATTTGTTTCTAAAGATTAAAGGGTATAGAATTCTTTTAGATCAAGAAGATCAGCTCTTAATAGGATTGATTAAGATTCTTCAAGCATCTAACAGCCAAGATTATCTCATAATCCAAATATAAGTTGGTATTATAAAATTCTATAAATAAAAATTGTACCTAGCATTGTAATACACAGAAAAATACTGATCTCAAGGAGAAAAAGATGAAGAATACCAAGAAGATCAGAAGGAAGCCAAGAAAGAGAGGAACAAGGTGAAAGCGCATAGATATAAGATAATACTCTTGCAATCTAAGTCTATAATAAGGAAGAAAGTGAATACTCTTATTGCATTAAGAAGAAACTTAGATCTCTTTGTATCAACTTATTAATAAAGCTCTCTCAAGTTCTCTCCCCATGGACGTATGCCAAGTTTGGATCGAACCACATTAAATCCTCGTGTCATTACTCTTTTGTCTAGGTATTGCTATTTTGCTTTATAATAGTTCTTTTTTGCAAGTACTGATCATATTGCCAAGTTCTGCAAACGTCGATCCTGGGATGACAAACGTCGATCCTGGGAGTAGCAATTGGTATCATAGCATATCAATTCCGCAACAGTGATATCAGAGCTAAAAGTTGACAAAGGAGGATATGTCGAAAATAGTAAATTCTACGACAAAGTTTGAGGTCGAGAAGTTCAATGGTAAAGAAAGCTTCGATTTGTGATAAAAGAGGGTAAAGGCGTGCAACAAAGTCTTCACAAAACCTTACAGGTAAGTCAGCAAAACCTATAGGTACGTCAAACAAAAATTAGGAGGAGATGGATTTAAAGACGGCAAGCACGATCCAAGTATGTCTCGCTGACGAAGTAATGTACAACGTGATGGATGAGAAACGGCTATAGGATTATGGTAAAGGTTAAAAATATTGTATATGATAAAAAACCTCTCCAACAAATTGTATCTCAAAAAATAACTATATAGGCTACACATAAACGAAGAGACAACGGTGTTGGAGCATCTAAACTTCTTCAACAAAGTCATCAGCGAGCTTCTAACAGTTGATGCCAAGATCGACGAGGAAGACAAGACGTTGACACTTCTCAGTTCGCTTCCAGTCATAAGATCACATCATCACTACCATGCTTTACAGTAAGAAAACTCTCATCTTGGAGGAGGTCACGTTAACTCTCTTATCTAATGAGATTAGAAAAAAGTCAAATCAAGAGGAGCAGACATGCTCGAGCTTGGTGGTCACGAGAAGGAAAGGAGGGAAGGAAAGGTTTGGGCTCGTCAAAAATGTGTCACTATTGTCACAAGGAAAGTCATTGAAAGAATGACTGCAAGCATCGGAAAGATTGACTGAAGAAGGGGCAAGCTGCGGAGGCATAAGTAGCATTGAGCAGTGTAGAGGACACCGAAGTATTAATGGCTTCCTACGAATATAACACTTCTCAAGATAAAGGCTGGATATTTGATTCGAGTAGTATGATTCATGTATGTTCCCAAAAAGAGCTGTTTAACTTTTGGTTGCAAAAGAGAGAGTGGTTGTTAAGATGGTGGATGGCTCGGCATGCGAGATCATCGGTATTGGGACAATCAAGGTTACAAAAAAGAGATGGGACAATGCGTGCTCTGGAGGCGGTCCGGTATGTCCCGGAGGCACGATACAATCTAATATCCAAAAGGGTGCTCGATGAAGAAGGATGTCGGATCCAAGTGCAATAAGGCGTCATCACAGTTAACAAGAAGACAGGGTAATTCTAGAAGGAGAGAAGTGTGAAGGGTTATACAAGCTGAAAGAAAGAAACTCAGTTCGAGATGAAGTTTCAAGGATAAGCTTGAAAGGGAGTTCATTGCGAGATGAAGCTTCAAGGAAGCTTCAATGGGATGTGAATCGGGTCAAAGTGTTGCGGGAAGGAGAAATGGTGCATTCGGGTAAGACCTGAGATGGCCCAAGCCATGGCAGTAAATCAGCCAAAGGCCCCAGGGAGAGAAGGCAAGAGTTAAAGGTTTCACGACACGTTACAACCAAGGAAAGAACCAAGGTATTAATCCAAATTTCAAGGTGTTCTACTAAATGCTTGAAAAATAAGTCAAGGTGGAGATTGTTAGGATTTTGCCTTATTTTCAAGAAGAGATGTTGACCTAAGAAGATCCAATCGAGTTAAAAAAGATGATGGTTTGAAGCAGATCAAGTAAAGTTAATCGACTTATAGTCGATTAACAAAGACTACTAGTCCATTAGGACAGTGACAGAGAGAAAACAGTTTACAGTAGTAGACTATATAAACTTATTAGTCGACTAATGGAAGAAATTAATCGACTAGGCCAAAGTTCTAGACGACTATACGAGGCATTTTCTGAATCAGAATCAGTTTTCTTTTCAGGCGCCTGTTTCCTTTTCTGTTGGAATACGAATAGGACTCAATTTCTATTTAATGAAAGATTTGTTTCTAAATATTAAAGGGTATAGAATTCTTCTAGACTAAGAAGATCAACTCCTAATAGGATTGATTAAGATTCTTCGAGCATCCACAGCCAAGATCATCTCATAATCCAAATAGAAGTTGGTATTATAAAATCCTATAAATAAAAATTATAACCAAACATTGTAATACATAAAAAAATACTGATCTCAAGGAGAAAAAGATGGAGAACACCAAGAAGATCAGAATGAAGCCAAGAAAGAGGAGCAAGGTGAAATTGCATAGAGATAAAGTAATACTCTTGTAATCAAAGTCTACACTAAGGAAGAAGGTAAATAATCTTGTTGCATCTAAAGAAGGTTAGATATCTTTGCATCAACTTATTAATAAAGCTCTCTCAAGTTCTCTCCTCATGGACGTAGGCCAAGTTTAGGCCGAACCATGTTAAATTCTCGTGTTATTGCTATTTTGTCTAAGTATTGCTAGTTTGTTTTACAATGATTTTCTTTTACGAGTACTGATCATATTGCTAAGTTTCGAAAACGTCGATCTTGAGAGTAACAATTGGTATTATACATATCAATTCCGCACAATATACATTTTTTATGAAAAGGGGATATCTTAAGGAAATCAGGTACAAGCATGCACACACGCGTACAAGCCTTGCAAAAGGGAATATGATAAGAAAATTACATTTAAGTGGGTTACACACATCTTAAAAATGGGGATATCTTAATACTTAAGTGGGTTACACACACATCTTAACAAAGAGGTATCTTACAAGAATCAGGCTTAAGTAGGTTATGGTAATCATGCAACCTTCTTTCCGCACAAAAATGGACCACCTATAGGGAGTTAACTACTATTTTTTTTTGCATGGTTATTGCGACTTACTCTTACCCAAGATGTCAAGTTAGATGCCATTGAGATCTATATTAGCATACTTTCAAATGCACTTCTTCAAATGCAGTCCAATCTGCTCGAATCTACAAATTTATCTCCCTTTTGTCATCAGGTAATCAGACCCTTGCATCAACCAAAAATAAAAGTCTTGGCACAAATTGTTGGTAACCACTTCACCCAAACGCCTAAGTCGTTAGGTAGTGGGCCCACTTAATATATAAAACAGAACATTCCACCACAAATCAAGTTCTGATTCTTAACATGTCAATAGGAAGCTTAGTAAGTTGTCAGGTCAGGAAGCTTTAATTTTAAATGTGCTTTGTACTTGCATTAAGTACAAATATTCTTCAAAAATAGATGGAAAGAGCTTCCAGAACTTCCTTTGACAACTAATCAACCAAATGCCAATAGTTATTGTTTCTTTAATCTTAAGGGAGATTCATCATCAATGGGCTTTATAGAAGAATGTCATGATTCAAATGCACCAGAAAGCTATTATAAGTATCCAGATGGAAATTTTAATCTCTTCTATGATGAAAAGAGAGATTTTGCTTTGATGCATGTTGAATTAGAAAGATTAAAATAGAGGTTGGTCAATTGGTTATTGGAAGCTCTAATTCCTTTTTAGCAATTTGAATGCTTGTTTACGAGCAGAGCTCATTGGGCAAACTTCATATTTGTGTTCAACGACTGCCCACATGAAGATCCATTGTGGTATCTCAATGCTCAAACAACAACAACAACAACAACAACAACAACTAAGCCATTTGTCCCAAGTATTTGGGATAGGCTACATGAACCAAAAGAGAATTACGCCGGATCGGACACTTGGATCAGCTTTCTCCACTCATTCCTATCGAGCAATATGCCTTCACTAAGACCTTTAGCCTCTATATCTTGTCGTATTACCTCCATCCATGTTTTCTTCGGTCTCCCCTGTACTCTTTTAACTTGCTCTAATTTGATACACTCTACTCGCCGGACTGACGCATTTGTACGACTACGTCGCATATGACCAAACTATCGGAGGCGGTTTTCTCTCATCTTCTCTTCTATAGAGGCTACGCCTATCTTAGTACGAATATCCTCATTTCAATGCTCAAAATTGGAGATAAATTCATTGCCATAATTTTAATTGTGTTCATTAACAATGCATATGGAAGACCCCTTCCATATGGAGAATTCATATAAATCAACCTTAATTGACATTAATAAAATGATCCACATACAAATAAGGAACATTATATTTCATTAAAGATGTTGAAAGATTGCCAACATAATTTATAAACTTTTTGTAATCTGCCAAGGATGAAGATCATGGGAGCAAATCGAATTGGGGAACCTTTTTCATTCTCTTTTAAAAGTCACCGAGGACTCCTTTGCAGATGGAGGAGAATAATGAAGCCCATTAAAATCAATGTTTCAAATCTAATCAGGCGAGATGATGGAGGGTTGTCATGGTAATCGTGAGAAGCATTAAAATGAGTAAATGGGCATTCAAGATGAAAAGAGGAATAAATTCAAGAGGATTAGGGCTTCAGGAACTGGTAAGTCTATAGCATCAATTGAGGGAAAATGTAATGGCACTTATTATGAATAGTTTATCATAATCACATGTCACACTATATCTTTTTGTGTGTTGTGTGTGTGTGTGTGTGTGTGGGGGGGGGGGGGGGGGGGGGGGGTCGCAAGAATGTGGAGAGCTTTCTAGCACCGTAAAGCACTACTCAGTTTGGTAACTCAATCCCACATTAATGATTTTAGTTCATAAGAAAATTGAGGTAAAAAGGTTATCTACCTGGCCAATTCATCTCAATCAAGGTTCTAAGTATCGAATGAGGGTTTTTCATTTCGGATATTGGATATCGGGGAAACGCACGCATATCGGGCGTTCACATTAGACAGTATATATAAAGAAATATTGATAACTAAAAGTTGGTTTAGTATCATAGATAGTATCTACCAAATAAAAATGATGTAATATGCACGCAAAGATGATAAAAAAATAATGTACATTTGCATGCAGTCGTGCAATAAATAAGTTATTTCATATTGGGTGATATCTCAGGTGATTTATGGTCCGATATCGGGTGATATATCGGCCAATATTTCAAATATCGATCTTTTTTGCCGCAAACAATATGACAAATGATTTTCCCATATCATATCGGCAGCAGGCAAAAAATGAGATATCGGCCGATATCTCGGCCGACTTGAGCGATACTTAAAACAGGGATCTCAATATCCATTTTTAAACTATAATTAATTTATATTTTCCCCAAAATTACCAAACAAATCTATGAGATGCTGCAATGTCGGCTCCTACTATGAATGGATACTAGGAAAAAAGAGAAATATAATACTTATGGAATTATAAAGACAACAAATAGGCGACTATGTCAATACCTATTATATTCATATTTAAGATGTTTATATATCTCAAAAACACTTAATGAATCATAATATGTCCTTTTCAAATACCAAAACCGTGCAACTAAGGGAAAAGAGAACAAGCTCTAACTTATAGCCATAAAGAAGAATTTTATCGGTTGCTGTTAGTTAGGAGGTCACAGATATCAGTATTTTCAACCTGAAAACAGTTGGTTTTCTCACAGAATTTTTTATCAGAAGCATTTAATATCTTTAGCTGATATTAGCAAAAAAACACCCGTCCTTTCATTAAAACGGATTATTAACCAGTCAAGATCAGTCAAAAAGAGAACTTACAATGTGATCGTGATCAGGAGGGGCATATATGCCTGTTGTTATTGTAGTCCTTCTTCGTGTACGCCTTTAGGTGGTCTTCAATGCTCTTAAAACCGGTAGGAACAACAACAACAGGAATACCCACCAAATTTCCTAAGCAGACCCTTTCCCAATCAGTTGCATTGCCAACAAATGCATCAACTGTAAAGCTCTCCCGAACTTCCCGAATTAGTTTACCACGCACCCTTTGAGCCTGTGAACAGTTGATTATTCATACAAGCATGACGGCAGAGCTCTTTAAATTCTACTTAACAATGAAATCAATATAGGGAGAGAAAAAGAAAAATGATAGCAGGACATATACTAAGATTAGATTAACAGGGTCAAAAATTTCAGAGCTTATATATACTTATATCAGATCACATTGTAAACTCATAATTGAGGCTATAAATGATGAGTAACCTCAATTATAATAAACTTGATTTTTGGCCCAGTAATTAATGGGTTTATTTGGGCTTATTATTTAAGTTAGTGATAGTTGGATCTAATCCAATCTAACTTCTAGAGAATTCTATAGTTTAGAGAGTATTTCTTTTAGAGAAATCTATATTCTAGAGAGTATATTTTCTAAAGAGTTCATGGTTGAATTGACTAGAAGGTGTATTTAATTGTATGTCTAGAAGCCTCCTATGAGTACTATAAATAGAAGTGGTTTCTCTCATTTTATATCAAGCAAAAAAAAAAAAATTCTAAGAAGTAATACCAACTAGCCATTCTTCCGCCAAAATCTCTAGTCTCTCCTTTTATCCTTAGCCTTTTCTAGCCCTAAACAATCTCCCACTCCAACAAAGTAGAATCAGAACCATAAAATACTTTCTAGAGAAATGGCAGACGAAGGTGTGGTTCCCTTCCATGTTTCCATGCCTAACAAGAGCAACTACAACAATTGGAGCATCAAACACAAGATTTGTGGGAAATAGTAGAGAATGTCTACAATGATCCACGAGATGAGGCTACTGTTGGGATCGACAACAATGCGGAAAAAGAAAATAGATAAAAACAAATCAATCAAATACACTAGAAATTACGTGAAAAACCCAAATCGGAAAAAAATCACAAAGCCACACACAAATCCATTATTTATCAGAGAGATTACATGGGAGAAGAGAACCTCATAACTCTTTTGTACAATGACATTCACAATAACATAATCTATTAATGCTTTTTCGCTATTGGCCCTAATGATGATGCATCTCCTTTTATAGGTAAAACTAGGGTTACAAGTTGTGAGATCGCTAAACCGTCCTTGACGTATTTTCCAAGTTTCGATGGCAAATAAGCTCCAGGACTGACGACTTTCAACATCGCTTTCAGGGCCGCTTTCGCTAAGCCTTATTGGCCCAAAGGCCCATCACTCTAGTTTTCATGATGATTAACTCATATAGTTATTGTACTAATGATCTTTTGTTTATTAAGTTTCAGATATTCAATCAAAATCTTAGTCGGTATTTAGCTTCAATAAAAGATTCGAAGTCAAGTTTTGAAGTTATCACTTATTGATTCAAGAGCTCGCGCTTCAAGATCGCATCTAATACTCAAAGAGAAGTCTATCTCATGGACCAAGTTTTGATCAAGTCGAGATGGAGAAGAAAAGTTTCAAGAAGACTTAAATATGAGTTTGTAAGTTTAAGATTTTGTTTTAGGATAAAATGTAAAGGATAGATTAGTTGTGGATTATTCAAACTCATACACACACACAAAATTTATGTGTGTTTTTATAAGAAATAGTTTTAGTTTTTGAAAATATCGTTTTAATTTGGAGCTTCAAAGTATACATCTTTATGTTTCATGATTAGATTTCATCAAAATAAGTTTACATAGTTTATATGTGTTTTGAATTTCATCCATATACATTGATGGTTCAAACGTTTAGAAAAAATTATTTGATGTTTTTATATCATGTATTTAAGTTTTGTATTTTTCAAAACTTTATTTTAGAGCTTATCGTCAATAACATAGATATTTCATTTTATATGTGTATTGGATCATATCCATGCAGACTATGCTTCAAATGAGTTTTAAATATCTTGTTTTTGTATTTGAACAAGTTTTAAAAAAATCATTTTTCAAATTTGAAGTTTTAATTTTGAAAAATACAGTTTTTGTTTAAAGCTAAATTTCTATATCGCAAAATAGTTCAAATTATTTGAAACATGTGTTGATTTTTTATCACACCTATTTGTATTTCAAAGTATTGATAAGAACATATGTTTGTGAATTTTATGGTATTTTATTATAATTTATAGGGTTTCAAAAGATCAAGTTTTCGTCCCTATAAAATCCTGATATAGTCTTCTTGCGGTCAACCGAGCGATCGAACCGAACCAGAGGTAGGTCGATCGAGCGGTCGACTGATTGCACAAAATGTGCACAAAGCCTTGGCTTGAGGGCCGACCGACTGGATGGTCGACCGATCTAGAGAGCTTACTCTTTGGATCTGGCCCTGGTCGACCGAGCAGTCGACCGACCAGAGAGCAGTGCTCTCTGATTCTTACCTCGGTCGACTGACCGATCAACCGACAGTCAAGACCTGGGTGCGGGCTTGGTCGACCAAAACCCTAACGGTCATAAATATGACCGTTGGCCGATCTGTCGGTCGGTCGACCGACAGGACAATCTGACCTATAACGATAAGTTTTTTCATGCCTTTATAAAAGGGTGTTTTGGCCAGATTTTTGGTTAAGATTTTTAGGCTATTTTGTAGAGCTCTTCTATAGCGTTTCTAAGTAAGTTTTAGAGCTTCATTTTCATATCCAAAAGAGTTTTCAAGAGTGAATCTCTTGTGTTTTCAAAAGTATTTTCTTGAGATTTTTCACCTTCACAGCTATCTTGTTTTCTCACACAAACTTGAGCTTTTCATTGCTATATTTATCCTCTAAGGATTAATTTTTGTGAGAGTTATTTTTGTAATCAAGAGAAGTGATCACAAGTGTTCCACCCCCTTGTATTGAGAAGTTGTAGATATGCGACCTCGGCAAACTAGTGTATTTGTGTGTGTGTTTTTGCGAGAACAAATGAGGGACTTGTGCTTCCAAGAGTTCTTGAGGAGCTCGTTGTAGGTGTTGCGGCACCGAGTGATCTTGTAAGATCGTTTTAGTGAAAATCCTTCATAATGTTGAAGGCGGGGACGTAGAGTAAGTGTGCTCAAAGCTCGAAACAAATCTCATGTGTTTGCGAATCTCTCTCTCACTTGTGTTTTATATCTTACATGCTATTATTGTTTATATCTTTTACATGCTTGATATTCCCTTGTGCTTCATTTATATATATGCTTGAAATTGTTTGATCATACTTGTATTCAACCAAGAGAGCCATAGTGACACCTCAACTCTTAATTTAAAGGAAGCTTGAGGAGATAGTCCAGAGCCCTTCGCCGAAATTCGGCTACACTCTTTAGTTATACGTTGTGTGTTAACTTATTGTTTTTAGTTTGCATAAATAGTTTTAATTTCGTATTAATTTTGCATTAGATTAGCTCGTCACCTATTCACCCATTTCTAGGTGACTTACAATTGGTATCAGAGCTTGGTGCTCTTGATTTAGGTTTAACAACCTAGAGTTAAAGATTCTCATTTTAGCTAATCACAATATTTTGTCCACATTCATAGATTTCATGTCACCTCCCATGTTTGACATCTTAACCTCCAAACTTGAAAAGTTAAGATGTCTATGTATCTCAAGGCCTTAGGGACTCATGTTTATTTTGTCACCATTAAAGATTCATATTTTATAAATGGCAAAAATCTTGAGGCTAATGTAGAAACCCTTCATGCATTAAAGTCAACCTAAATGATGAATATTTATCTAGAGTTTCTAATATTAAATCAGCTTTTGTAGTATGGAACACCCTTCTATCCCTTGATGAACAAATGCAATATCATAAAGAGAGTGACTCAGATGATAGAAGTGTTGCTTCCAACATGTGCTACATGGTCCAAGGAGATGACCCCCTTGAGGTAAATTCCGATTCTGAGCTTGAAGAAAAGATGCCATATGATCTTACTTTGCTTTACAAGATGCTTATTAAAAAATATGATTTGTTAAAAAAATTTGAAAAATGAAAATGATTTTGTTTTGAAAGAAAAAGGTTCTCTCCAAAATAAATTTAAAATTATTTTAAAAGAATGAATTTTTGAAAAAGGAGAATGTTTCCTTGACTTCAAAATTAAATGAAATTTGTGAAGAAAAAATTCATTGAAAAATAAAATTATTTTGGTGAAAAAGAAAAAAATTGTTTTAAATGAAAATAAATATTTGCAAAAGAAAATTGTTTTACAAGATAACAAAAAGATTTCTAAAAAGAAAAATAATGTTGATTCTCATTCTTGCCATGCTTCTCATGCTAATAATGTTGCATCCTCCTTTGATAAAAATGAGATTCATATTTTGAATAAGAGAATTGATTGTTTGGGCTCCACTTTGAGTCAATGTGAATTTAACATAATAGATTAGAATGTTTCGTAAGAAACAAATTTCGCGCATGCATGCACATCTTACACGGCACACCTCATGTATACCATGCTCACACTCACACCACATATATGTATGCTAGAGCGTACAAATGTACACATTGTGACCGCAAAGGTCATCTTGCAAAATTTTATTTTGATAGATTAAATTCTTTAAATTTTGAACATAAAAATGTTTAGGTTCCTATTGTTTCTAACCCCCGTGGATCCAAAAGAAGATATGGGTACCAAAATCTCCACCTGTTGTGTTTGATGTAGGTGTTGGCTCTCACAAAATGTGAGAGGATTGGTGCCTTGGTGGTGGATGCACTTGGAGGTTGATGGACATATCTAATTGATGCATCACTATCAAGAAAGTATGGTGGGTGGACCACCTCTTATTTTGAAAAATAAATTGGCTACATCGGTTTTGGTAATCATTTCTTCCTCCTCTTTAAAATGTTTTAATGAGTTTATATGCTAGTGCAAGTAACCTAGACTCTATTATATAATATTTTGTGCTTATAGTTGAGTTGATTGGTTGCCTAAGCTTTGCATGTATTTTTGAAAACTTTATTCATGTTTTCAATAGATTAAATGCCTATTTCTTTTTGATTGATTCATATTTTGTATGCTTTAGTTAAAGCATATATTGATTTAAATGTCTATATCATATGTTCATATGCAAATATTATTAAAACTTATGCTATACATGTACAATTTTTGAGTTACACGCTTTATATGCTCTATTTCTTTTATGTACTCAATTATTTGTTTGATTGTACATTGTATGTCCTAGTTTTGATGATTCATGCATGTTTATATCATATATCATGATTTTGAGCAAAATATTTTCATTTGAGTTTTGTTCTTGAGTCTTATTGATTTATCTCCATGACTTGTGTTATACATGTACAATTTTTGAGTTACATGCTTTATATGCTCTATTTCTTTATGTACTCAATTATTTTTTTGATTGTACATTGTATGTCCTAGTTTTGATGATTCATGCATGTTTATATGATATATCATGATTTTGAGAAAAAGATTTTCATTTGAGTTTTGTTCTTGAGCCTTATTGATTTATCTCTATGACTATGTCTATTACATGATTTTTAAGCACTATATATATATATATAAATATATATATATTGTGTTTACTCATGACGTTATTTTCATGATCACATGTTTTATGCTTTATAGATCTTGAGTGTCAATTATTGTGTATTTAGCATATTTTTATGAGATATATTTGTTTCATTTCTTGCTTAAAAGATTTAGTACTAATTTTCAAAATTATCTTTAAACTAATCTTTATTCTTCAATTGGTAGAGTTTTTAAATATGAAAATATTTTCAAATCATATTTTTTGAAAATCTTTACCTTCTAAGGGCGGTTGGTTGGGCGACCATGTCTTGTGTGTCTTATTGAAAATCTATTTTAACATGCGAGATAAGGGTGGATGATATGAGTTAATACACATAATTTTCATGGTATTTCATTCTTGTATACTTGTACTAGTTTTCTATATATGTATGCACCAAAATTCAAGTGGCATTTTCATTTTCATACATACATATATATGATTTAGATTGTGCTTATTTTACAATGCCACATATTTTATAACACAAACTTTTTATATTAAGCTTGATTTAATTATAAATATTAATTGGTATGTTTACAAGCTTATGCATTGATTTATTTTTTGGTATCAAGATGTACTTCATGTTTCACCTT
Organism: Agave tequilana; assembly: GCA_038442645.1. Taxonomy (NCBI): domain Eukaryota; kingdom Viridiplantae; phylum Streptophyta; class Magnoliopsida; order Asparagales; family Asparagaceae; genus Agave; species Agave tequilana. The sequence goes on from JAVJIF010006586.1 coordinate 127,409, forward strand.
CAATTGGTATTAAGATATACTATTGGTATCTTAAAAATTTTGTTTATCTACAAGTGGTACCAACATTTATTTTGTCAACTACAATTTAATTTCTTTGGTATCATAATTCATTTTGTTGATTTCAAGAAATTTTAAAATTTGTTTTTAAAAATGATTTCAAAATTTTTCAAAATTTCTTTGATATATATTGCCTATATGTAAGGGGAGCTTAATATCTCCTCTATATATAGATTCATGTTGAGTGTATTTTACATACTCTCTTCTTTATGTGGTACACGTGTGTATGAGGAGTTTAACATCTCTGTCTATACATTATATATTATGCTTATGTGGGTTAGGGTTTAGTCATCCCTTCTCCATGTAACGCATGTATGCAGGGGGGCTAACTTAATGTATCTCCTCTTCATGAATGTATATCACATATACCTTTATATTGTTTGTGTATCTTCACCCTTTGTTAATGAATGACAAAAAAAGGGAGAAGAATTTAGAGAGTATATATGTATGTTTAATATTTGTTGTTTATGCATATATATTTGTGTTTAGTTTAAGTGGTTTCATTGAATATCTTTATGTTTTTGCTATGCATGAGTTAAGAGGGAGTTTCTATGAAGCTTATCTTTAATCCATGCATATATAATTCCATGAGTTTTGTCATCATAAAAAAGGGGTGATTGTTGGCCCAAAGGCCCATTACTCTAGTGATGATGATTAACTCATGTAGTTATAATATTAATGATCTTGTGTTTATTAAGTTTCAAATATTCAATCAAGATCTTAGTCGGTGTTTAGCTTCAATAAAAGATTCGAAGTCAAGTTTTGAAGCTATCACTTGTTGATTCAAGAGCTCGCACTTCAAGATCGCATCTAATATTTAAAGAGGAGTTTAGCTCATGGATCAAGTTTGATCAAGTCGAGATGGAGAAGAAAATTTTCAAGAAGACTTGAGCCTGAGTTTGTAACTTTAAGATTTTTGTTTTAGAATAAAATATAAAGAATAGATTAGTTGTAAATTACTCAAGCTTGTACACACACAAAATTTATATGTGTTTTCATAAGAAATAGTTTGTTTTTGAAAATATCATTTTAGTTTTGAGCTTCAAAGTATACATCTTTATGTTTCATGATTAGATTTCATCAAAACAAGTTTACATGGTTTATATGTGTTTTGAATTTCATCCATACACATTAATGATTCAAACGTTTAGAAAAACTTATTTGATGTTCGTATATCATGTATTCAAGTTTTGTATTTTTCAAAACTTTGTTTAGAGCTTATTGTCAAAAATATAGATATTTCATCTTATATGTGCATTGGATCATATCCAAACACACTATGCTTCAAATGAGTTTTAAATATCTTATTTTTGTATTTGAACAAGTTTTGAAAAAATCATTTTTCAAATTTAAAGTTCTAATTTTGAAAAATATAATTTTTGTTTAAAGCTAAATTTCTATATCGCAAAAATAGTTCAAATTGTTTGAAATATGTGTTGCTTTTTTATCACACATATTTGTATTTCGAAGTATTGATAAGAACTTATTTTGTGAATTTTATGGTATTTTATTAGAATTTATAAGGTTTCAAAATATCAAGTTTTCATCCCTATAAAACCCTGACATAGGCTTCTGGCGGTCGACCGATGTACACAAAACGTGCACAAAGCCCTGGCTTGAGGGTCGGTCGACCGATCAAGAGAGCTTACTCTCTGGATCTAGCCCCGGACGATCGAGCGGTCGACCGGCCAGAGAGCAGTGCTCTCTGGTTCTTGCCTCGATCGACCAACAAGCCAAGACTTGGGTGCGGTCGACCGGCAACCCCAACGATCATAAATATGACCGTTGGCCGGTCGACCAACAAGCCACTCTGGCCTTTAACGACTAGTTTTCTGTTGCTTTATATAAGGGTGTTTTGTTTGGTTAAGATTTTTAGGCTATTTTCTAGAGCTCTTCTACAGAGTTTCTAAATAAGTTTTAGAGCTTCATTTTCATATCTAAAAAAGAGTTTTCAAGAGTGAATCTCTTGTGTTTTCAAAAGTGTTTTCTTGAGATTTTTCACCTCCATATCCATCTTGTTTGCTCATACAACTTGAGCTTTCCATTGCTATGCTTTCTCTAGAGATCATTTGTTGTGAGAGTTATTTTTATGATCAAGAGAAGTGATCGCAAGTGTTCCACCCCTTGTATTGGGAAGTTGTAGAGGTGCGGCCTCAACAAGCTAGTGTGCTTGTGTGTATTGTTCTTGCAGGAACAAGGGACTTGCGGGTCTAAGAGTTCTTGAGGGAGCTCGTTGTAGGTGTTTGATTAGTTTACGATTATGCATTATTATATCGCATTTTCCACCGATTTATGAATAAATTGTCGGTCTAAACCGTGTTTTGGTCTCTCTTGCAGGTAAATTAAGAGTTCAAGGGTAAAAGAGTAATAAGAGCTTAATTAATTCCATTTTATGGTAATTAATCCCGGATTTCTAGAAGGCCAAGAAAGGAATTATCTAGAAGATACGTCAAACCTAGACCTTTGCTCATGTCAGACGAATATTCGGGCGAAATTACCAGAAACAGAATATACCAGGAAGCTCCTAGAGACACCGCGCATCTCCGCACCAAAACCAGGGAGATAACTCCCTGGTTTGGCGCGGATCCGCGGCCCATTGGTGGGGCCACGTGTCGTTTTTCAACACGTTGCCCCATCTCGTCTTCCAGAAGCTACCTATGCCTATAAATATCCCTGTATTTGGTCAAAACGGGAGGAGTTTTCATTTTTAGGAGTAGTTGCTGATTTTTTTTTATGTTTTAGGTTAGTGTAGGTAGGTGCTCTTCATATCATTTCTCTTGTATTTTCATTCTTTTTAGATCTGTAGTAGGGCTGAGAGATTCAGAAAGAGATAGAGGGATTGATGTAATAGATGGTGACAGTCTATATAAAGGTGCCTCCTTTCTTCTTCGATGTAATCTTCTCCATCTTCTACATGATGTTTTGCTAACTTTTCTTCTTCTCATGGCAATCTAACTACTAACCACTAACCATCTAACCACTTACTTGATAATCCACATGAATCGAGTAGCCTCTATAAGGCCTTGTTCTTGCAAGAGCCATTGATGGCTCATGATGATGGGTTCTAACATCTAACTTGCTAACTTGCTACCAAGCTAACTCTCTCTTATTTCATGCTTTCTTTCAATGGTTTGATGATCTAATGTTTGTATTAGCTTGCTCTTGATGCAAGTTTGAATGTGAAGAACCATCTCATTTGCCATGCTTTGTATCGTCTCTTGAAGCCAAGGATTAGTGATGGCCGAGGATCAAATGTGAGGCAACTATCATTAAGAGGTTAGCATGGTTAGTGGAGCAATTGGTAGTTAGTAGCCATGAGTTTTTATTTTATCTTGTTTTAAAAAGCAATTCTTTTATCTTTTCATCGGTGTTTTTACCATCCTCTTTGTTCACCCTTATTTCATCTTCTTTACTACAAGCTTCTTCTTTTCTATTTTGCTTTTCAAACCACTTCTCTTTGGTTTTTCACATCGACGTTTTCATCGCCCTCCTCACCTACCACATGCTTGTCTTCGTTTTCCTTTTCTTTTCACTTTCTTTCTAATTCTTTTAACAAAGAAGAACTGTTAATATAAAACGTGAATAGAAACTGTTAATGCTTCTATCGCCTCCCTTCCCTGTGGATTCGACCCGTTGAGCCAATGCTATAACGGAAGTATCGAGGGTACATTAGCACATACGAGCTTTTTCATTGATTTCACATAACACACCTTTTTGAGTGCTAGTTTCGCCCCGATCAAATTTTTGGCGCCGTTGCCGGGGAACGGGAATGGTTTTGATTTCACGTTTTTGTTAACTTGTCTTCTCTGTTTTGGTGTGCAAGACATTCTTTACAGGATCTTAACATTGCAGGACATTCAATCTAGAATATCTCACTCGCCGTCGGACATCTTTTCGGCTTTTAGGTCTTTCCACCAAGAGGAAGATAGAGATCTTACTGGTACAGATAGTCTTCCATAGTCTTCGACTTGCATCTTTCAGAACTCAAAGTTCGCATCGTTGAATCTTTTAATTATAAACTTTCCTTCATCCGCCATTATGAACCTTGCTCTAATACCAGTTGTTGAGATTGACAACAATGTGGAAGAAGAAAAGACATAAAAATGTATTAATCAAAGACATCAGAAATTATGTGAAAAACCCAAATCGGCAAAAAACCACGGAGGCGCGCACAAACCCACTATTTATCAGAGAGATTACCGGAGAGAAGAGAGCCTCACAGCCGCTCTGTACAATAGCACTCACAATAGCATAATCTATTGATGCTTTTTCGCTATTAACCCTAATGACGACACATCCCTTTTATATAAAAAAAACTAGAGTTATAAGTTGTAAGATCTCTAAACCGCTCTTGACGTGTTCTCCAAATTTTTCTGGCAAAGAAGCTTTTAGACTGGACTGCTTTGAATGCTGGACTGGGCCGCTTCCGGTAAGCACATTGGGTTCGCTATGGAGTGCTCCTCCGACTAGGTGCTTCGAAGTGATCTTCGATCCGAAGACTCCACTACTCTAGAAGGCTCTATCGCTCTGTCCTTGCCATCAACCTGAAACTTCAATCTCGCCCAATACCATGACCGGAAAGCCCCGCCGTCACTCCGGGATCATCTTGGCGACAGTCCGTCAAAGCAATAATCTGACTCACAACTTAACAACTGCTCTATCCCAACCCAAAGGGATAGTCTGAAAGATTCAAGAAAGAGAGACAAGAAGGCTCTCCATTTCTCCATCTCATCTATCAAGGATTAGATGATGATGCTTTTGAAAAGACTTCGAAGGCAAAGTCGGCCAAGGAAGCATGGGAGAAGATTCAAACCTCTTACAAGGGAGCAGAGCAAGTGAAGAAGGCGCGTCTCCAAACTTTAATAGGTGAGTTTGAGTTCGAAACATTGCACATGAAATGTGTCTAAAGTATCTCTTACTACTTTTCTGGAGTCTTGACGGTTTCTAATCAACTAAGGAGAAATGGTGAGAAGCTAGATGATTTAAAAATTGTGGTGAAGATTCTTCAATCTTTAGACCCAAAGTTTGATCATATTGTCACAATCATTGAAGAAATCAAAGATTTGGAGGCCATGATGATTGCGCGGCTCTTGAGTTCTTTACAAGCATATGAAGAAAAGCAAATGAAGAAGCAAGGGGTTATTGAGCAACTGCTTAATTGCAACTCAACTCCAAAGAGAGAGAAGAATTTGGCTCTAGAAAAGGACATGGAGGAAGTTGTGGCCGAGGGGAGAGAAGGAAAAAAGAGGCTTCAACAACTATAAAATGAAGATAGAAGAGAAAGCTTAATTAAAGGTCATGGAAGGGATAACTTGCTGTCAAGGCATGACAATTCCCAAGTCAAGTGCTACAATTGTCAAAAATTCAGCCATTATGCTTTCGAACGTAGAATTTCAAATAGCAAAATTGAAGCGAAGGCGAACTACAGAGGATAATGAAAATGTTCTGATACCAATTGTAGGATCACCTAGAGGGGGGTGAATAGGTGATGGCTAATCTAATGGTCACTTAATGTCAAATAATGCGGAAGTAAAAACTATTATGACCTAAACAAATTATTTAAACTAAACACCACGTATAACACAAGAGTGTAGCCGAATCCCCGTGAAGGGCTCTAGACTAACTCCTCTAGATTCCTCTAGATAAGGGTTGAGGTGCCGTGTTGGCTCTCTTGGTTGAATACAAGTGTTAGCAAACAATTCCCAAGCATATATCAATTAAGCACAATATGAATATCAAGCATGTAAGGATAAGCACAATAATAGCATGCAAGATATAAACAAAAGACAAAAAGAGAAGTGAACAATCGCAAACACAAGGGATTTGTTTCGAGGTTCGAGCACACTTGCTCTACATCCCCGCCTTCGACACACGAAGGATTTCCACTATAATCGATCCCACCGGATCACTCGTGCCGCAACACCTACAAGCTCTCGGACTCTCTAGCCCGTACACACCGCAAACCCCTCAAGCTCGCTGAGGCCGCACCTCAAATAACAAGTTCGCACCCGAACTCGAAACACCGAGTCCACACTAGGACTCGAAACAATGCGAACACACACGTCCGCCTCTTCAAAGAACAAAGATGAACTTTGGTGATCACAACTCTTGATCACCTAAAATCCTCTCACAACAAATCCCTATAGGTAGATATAGCAATGGATGGCTCAAGTGTTGTGTGAGAAAACAAGAAAAGAGATGGTGGAGGAAAACTCAAGAAAATCTCTTATAACACTCTTTATAAAAACTCTCCTTTTGATTGGAAATATTTGCTCTCAATTTTGTGGAGAAAAACCTCTGAAAAGAGTTGGAAATACTGGGCCAAAAACTCTCCTAAAATCTTAATCAAAACAGCCCCCAAATGCCCCATTTTATAGAGTCTGGAAACTAGCCGTTGGGGTCTGTCAGGCCTGTCGGACGACCGCACGGTCGTCCGGCCAACGGTCATATTTCAGACCGTTTGAGCCATCGGTCGACCGGTCGGTCGGCCGAGCCAGGATACAGAGAGCAAGTTTCTCTGTACGGTCGACCGCTCGGTCGGCCGGGGCCTTTCCAGAGAGCAGAACTCTCTGGACGGTCGACCGGGTCGGTCGGCCAGCCCTCCTGCCAGAACTGGCGTGCACGTCTGTGCACGTCGGTCGACCCTGAAGGTCGGCCGACTTCAAGCTGCGGTCGACCGTCCCGGTCGGCCGGCTGAAGCCAGGAAACATAGTTTAAGGGATTAAAAACTTGGTCTTTTTGGCTGAAATAAAATCCCATAAAATCATGAAAAATCTACAAAAATAGTTTTACCAATATACTTGATAAACAAACATGCTTGCACAAAATCAAGGCATGTTACAAATAATTTGGACTATTTTTGTAAGTTGAAAATATTGGCTCAAATGAAAACTGTATTTTTCCAAACTTGATTTTTCAAAACTTGTTTTTCCAAAACTTCACCAAATACAAAAACAAGATATTTAAACAACTTTGAAGCATAGTGTGTATGGATATGATCCACTACACAAACATGTGAAATATCTATGTTTTGGCATTAAGCACTAAATAAGGTTTTGGTTAAAACATGTATATAATCAAGTACCAAAAACCAAAACTATATTTTCTAAAATAAAAATTCTTTTGTAAAAACAAAACTATCAAGAGTGTGTGTATATGTATACTTGAGCAATCCACCAACTACTCTATCCTTTACATTTTAACTAAAAACAAAATCTTCTAAAAACAAACCTAGACAAAAGTCTTCATCTTCTTGAAGTCTTCTCATCTTCTTGACTTGGTCCAAACTCGATCCAATGGCTCTTGGATCAAAACGTGCTAACTTCAAAATTGACTTTGCACCTACTAAGATCTTGATCATAAATCTGTCACTAATTAAACACAAGATCATTAGTACTATAACTACATGAGTTGATCATCATCAAAACTAGAGTGATGGGCCTTTGGGCCAACAAATAAGAGTCACAAAAATGATATTTGTTGTTGGCATGCAAAGACAATATTGGAGGTCAAGAGAATCAATGGTATCTAGACACGGGCGCGAGAAATCACATATGCGGAAAAAAATTATGTTCGCAGAGCTTGATGAATCGATGAGTGAAAATGTCTTTTTGGAGATAAATCGAAGATACTGATGAAAAGCAAAGATAAAATTCTTATTCGATTGAAGAATGAGAGCCACCAATTTATTTTTAATGTTTACTACATTCCTAAAATGAAGAATAATATTTTGAGTTTGGGCCAACTCTTGGAGAAAGGGTATAATATCCACTTGAAGAAAATAACCTTTCTATACGAAATAATATGTAACTTGATTGCTAAGGTTCCAACGTCAAGAAATAAAATATTCTCACTCAACATTGAAAACGATGTCGTGAAGTGTCTCAAGGCTTGCTACAAAGACTCATCTTGACTTTGGCATCTACGTTTTGGGCATCTCAACTTTGTTGATCTCGAATTGCTATCCAAAAAGGAGATGGTGAGGAGATTGGCTTCAATCAATCGACCCGACCAACTATGTGAAGGATGTTTAATTGAGAAGCAATGTCGAAAGAGTTTTTCAAAGGAGTCTACCTCAAAAGTCTATAAGCCACTTGACCTCATACATACAAATGTGTGCAGACTAATCAAGCCAAGCTTTCTTGGTGGCAGTAACTCTTTCTTTCTCTTTATTAATGATTCAAGAAAGACACGGGTGTACTTTTGAAGCAGAAATCAAAAGTATTTACAAGGCTTTCAAGAACTTCAAAGTCGTGGTGGAGAAAGAAAGTGGATTTGAGATCAAGGCCATGAGATCCACTTAAGGAGGTGAGTTCACTTTTAAAGAGTTTCAAGAATAATGTGGTTTCAACAGAATTCATCGACCACTGGTAGTTTCAAAACCCCCGACAAAGTGGAGTGGCGGAAAGGAAGAAAAGAATCGTCCTTAACATGGCGGAAGCATGCTCAAGAGCAAGAGAATGCAAAAAGAGTTTTGGGCAAAAGTTGTAGCAAGTGCGGTCTACTTAATCTAATCGTTCACCTACAAGAAGTGTGTGTGGGGGAAAGACACCATAAGAAGCGTAGAGCAGAAGATATCCCAGGATCTCCCATCCAAGAGTATTTGGAAGCGTAGGCCACACACATGTCCATGATAAGAAGAGGTCCAAGTTTGATGATAAAAAGGAGAAGTTTATCTTCATTGGCTATGACTCAAACTCTAAAGGATACAAGTTGTCCAATCCAACCAATAGAAAGACTGTCATTAGTCAAGATGTGAAGTTTGATGAAGGAGAATGGGATTGGGGTCATATGATGAAGAATACAATTTTTCCCTCACTTTGAAGAAGATGTGGAGCAACCAAGGATGGGGCAAGAAAAAGAGGAGCTACTACCCCCATTAACTTCACCAACTGCAAACACACAAAGGATCTATCATCATTATCTTTAAGCGGAAGTTCAAGCAAAAGAGTGCCACGCTTTAGAAGCCTACATGAACTTTATGAGATAACCGAGAATCATCACTCTCTTTGCCTCTTTGTCGATTGTGAGCCCAAGAATTTTGAGAAGTTATGAAATTCAAGAAGTGGAAAGAGGCCATGTATGAATAGATTAAAGCAATCGTGAAGAAGGAGCTTGCAACACTTCCAAAAGGGCACAAGACGATTAGCGTAAAGTGGGTGTAAGACAAAGAAGAATGCCAAGAGAGAAATTGAAAGATACAAGGCAAGAATTGGTGGCAAAAGGCTATAGATAAAGAGCCGACATCGACTATGATGAGGTATTTGCTCCCATTGCTCGCTTAGAAACTATTAAGATTAATTGTTATTTAGCTGCTCCAAAAAGCTGGAAGATTTTCAAATGGACGTGAAATCAACTTTCTTGAATGTAGTTCTTGAAAGTCTATATCGAGCAACCATTGGATAATGAGGTGAAAGGACAAGAAGATAAACTTCTAAAATTGAATAAAACTCTATGAGTTAAAGAGGGCACCAAGAGCATAGAATAACCACATCACAAGTATTTTCAAAATAACAACTTCACAAAGTCCTCACGAGCATGGCCTCTACATCAAAGTCAAAGGATGGGATGTCTTGATCGTGTGTTTACACATGGATAACTTAATCTTCACAAGGAGCAATCCGAGCGTGTTTTAAGGGTTCAATGAAGCGATGACCAAAAATTGGAGAGGATTGATATGAGGTAATATCTTATTACCTTATCATAGAAGTAAAATAAGAGGAATATGGTGTCTTCATCTCTCAAGAAGGCTATCCAAGTGAGATGTTGAAGAAGTTCAAGATGGATAATTGCAAGCCCGCAAACACCCCGCTAGAATGTGGAATCAACCTATCGAAGTATGATGGAGGAGAAAAAATAGATCCAACCTTTTTCTAGAGTTTGGTTAGAAGTCTGCACTACTTGACATTTATTAGACCTGATATTCTTTTGTTGTTGGTGATGCGGACATCAAGCAACGTGTATGGCATGTATTTTACCAGTGGAGAAAATACGTATTGTTCTAAATCCTCAGTAGCTGTAGAATTATATTTTCTAGTTTTTTTACTTGAGTTTCTTTATTTTTAGTTTTCATTTGATAGTTGTAATTCCTCTTTCATTAGAAATTTTAGTTTTTAAAAGTTGGAATAGTAATTCTATTTTGATTAGGAATTTAGTTTAAAGTGTATTCAATTTTGCAAAAACCTATTAAATACCTCTTGTATTAAACAAAATGCAATGAGAATTATTATGAAAAAATTTCTCAAAAATTGTGTAAATTTGTCATCTTTCTATAATTTCTCTCTGTGTCTGAAATCCTTAAAAAAACAATAAATTAGTGGTGTGAAACCCTAACTAGTATATTCTCTTACCCTATCTTTCTCTTTCCTCAAAACCTAAAATCTAATTCTAGTCCTCTTCTCAAAACTCTACCCTCTCTCCTCTTTCTAATCTCAAACCTAATTCTAAAGTTCTCTATCTTTATCACAAATTCTTTTACAAAAACAAAAGAGCTACAGTGCCGACCAGTACTACTACAGAACAATACATGCTACAGTAACCTTAATGCTACAGTAAAGATAATCCCCGTGAAGAGTTTGAGGTTCATTTTCGTGTCTTAACTTTCACATCTTGTGTCCATTTTAGTTGATTTTTGAAGCGTTGTGTTCGTAAAAGAGAGCTCCACACACTACACTCTTTATAGGACATTGAGATCGATGTGATCCTCAGTAGATACATTTCTAATTCAGATCATTTTTCAAATCTGATAATTAATCTCTGATATTTATCGACTTAACTGTTGTCCAACAAAAGTAAGATTGTGTTCAGTACTTTGATATTGATCGTAAAATTTTTTACCTCCATAAATTATTATCTTTAATTGATTTACGATTGAAATGAATTAATCTACGCATGTTATTTTACATCCATCTGCATTATTAGTTTTTTAATCTTTTCCTACCAACGATAGTTGTATGTTGGTGAAGCGTGATTAAGTGTTTTATTGCTGATTTCCATATACGCGCAAACATTTCTCACCAACTTTGTATCAAAGCACGATTAAGTCAAATTTACATATTAGTCACATTTATTTACGTTTATTTACTTGCTTGCATTTTGTTTAGATTTTATTCAAAATAAAAAAAGTTTCAAATTCCAAAAGCCAAAAGCAAAAAAAATTACCGCTTTAACATCTCTAGGCACTTGTTAAGAAACTTTACCGCTTTCTTGCATTTAAAAAAATAAAAAAATTTTACAGATAGAAATTCCATCATTCATCTAGGTCTTATTTAGTGCATATCAACTTCAATGCATTTTCAACCTATCTTAGATAACATCATGGCTAAGCTTAATAACCTACTCTAAATCTCGAATAACGTGATCAAAATTTTGGATAGGATCATAGATAGAACAGTTATGAAGAAGTCTGATAGCCCTATCTCTCCAATAGTCATGCCCGTGATAAAGGAGTTTAGTGAAAGACTTCTCCAAGCCTAGTCCTACGTTAAATGTTCCAGGTGTCAAGATTATGAGTATGTTGCTGCCAACTGTCTAAGATCGTCAAAGCCGCTAAAGTTACGAAACTGCTGTAACAAATCCAGAGCCCCTTCCTCTTTTACTTTTGACCCCTACTGTCGTTGTCTGCTCTAGTATCAACTCCTTCCTCCTCTAGTACTTATACCATCCACTTTTCCCTTGTGTAATATGTTAGGCCCCAAATCGAAATTCTCCACAGACCTTATCTCCATAGTTGATTAGTAGTCATTGAGTTTAAGCCACTGAGTCTACATCATCATCTACATCATCTTTTACATCACACGTGCACGAATAACTCACGAAGATCAGTGAAAAAATACACAAAACAATGCCAACTATGAGATACGAGCTAATGATAGGAATAAATTAAATATTTTTAATGTTGATAATGTTATTCAAAAGTTGCATGCTTGTAGTTCTGATCCATTTCAAATCTTGATGAAATTGAATGATAATATTTATCTTAAAAATCTTTCTATAGATGTTGACATTGGTTCTACTTTCAATATTGACTGCTTAGTGGATTATAAAAGTCTTGATGTATCCCACTTGTTGATGAGTCTTCCCATGAGTCTATTCTCGGGAGCTTTTCTTTCACCACTATAAGATATTTTATCCTATACAGCATGTCAAGTTGATAAATTCTAAGATGATAAAATTATCACCACCCAAGATAGTGGGATTTGAAAATATCTAATTTGTTGAACAAAAAAATTATCAATTGATGATACATGACTAGAGCGAAATGAACTGCCGCAGATTAATCATGAAATTTTGAAGCAGTATGAAAGCAATTCTACTTCTAACTCGACGAGATCGAGTTCTCTTCATCACGAAGAGAATGATGCAGACATCAAGTCACGTGTATGACACGTATTTCACCAGTAGATAAGATGCCTTATTCTAGATTCCTAGTAGTTGTATAATTCTATTTTCTATTTTCTTTATTTCTAATTTCCTTATTTTGACTTTCTTTATTTTTTATTTCTTTTGATGGTTGTAATCTTTGATCAAAAATTTTGGTTACTAAAGTTGAAAATGTAATTCTATTTTGATTAGGAGCTTTAGTTTTGAGTTATATTCAATTTTGTAAAAGCCTATAAAAAAGCCTCTTGAATCAAACAATATGCAATAATAATTATTATGAAGAAAATTCCTTAAATTATGTGAGTTTGTGATCTCTCTACAATTTCTCTCTTTGTGTGTAAAACTATTATAGAAACTCTAAATTAGTGGTGTGAAATCCTAACTAGCCTATTCCCTTGCCCTTTCTCTCTTCCTCAAAACTCTAAACCTAATTCTAGTCATCTTCTCAAAACTCTACCCTCTCTCCTCTTTTAATCTCAAACACTAATTCCAAAGTTCTCAATATTTATCACAAATTCTTTTTAACAAAAACAAAATATTTCAGAAAAATAATATTGCTAAAGTGTCGAACAGTATCTTCTATAGTAACGCTACAGTAAAAATAAACCCCACGAAGAGTTTGAGGTTCATTTTCATGCGTTACTTCCACATCTTGTGTCCATTTCAGTTGATTTTTAAAGTGTTGTGTTCGCAAAAGAGAGTTCTACACACTACACTCTTTACAGGACACTGAGATTGATGTGATCCTCAGTAGGTACGTTTCTAATTCAGATCAGTTATTTCATCTGATAATTAATCTCTAATATTTTATCGACTTAACTGCTATCCACCAAAAGTGAGATTGTTCTGCTTGCCTTAATTTAGTATCTTTGATATTAATCATAAAATTTTTACATGTATAAATATTATCTTTAATTGATTTATAATTGAAATTAAATTAACCTACACATGTTATTTACATCCATCTCCATTATTAGTTTTTTAATCTTTTCCTACTAATAATCATTTCATATTGGTGAAGCATGATTAAGTGTTTTATTACTGATTTTCATACACGCATACACATTTCACACAACTTGGTATCAGAGCACGTTTAGGTAGGATTTACATATTAGTCACGTTTATTTATATTTATTTACTTGTTTGTAATTAGTTTAGATTTTATTCAAAATAAAATAAAAATTCAATTTCAAAAGCCAAAAAAAATTTACTGCTTTAACATCTCTAGACACTTGTTAAGAAACTTTACAGCTTTCTTGCATTTAAAAAAATTAAAAAAATTAAAAAATTTACATATAGGAATCCATCATTCATCTAGGTCTTGTTTAGTGCACACCAACTTCAATGCATTTCCAACATATCTTAGATGACATCATGGCCAAGCTTAATAACCTACTCTAAATCTCGGATAACGTGATAAAAAATTTGGATATGATTATAGATAAAACAGTCATGAAGAAGTCTGATATTCCTGTCTTAGTGACGCTCGTGATAAAAGAGTTTAGTAACAGACTTCTCCAAGCTTAGTCTTATAATTAAATGTTACACGTGTCAAAGTTATCAGCATATTGCTACCATCTAGTCCAGTCAAAGTTGCTAAGTTACGAAAATGCTTGTAACAAATCCAGAGCCCCTTCCTCCTTTACTACCGACCCCTACTATCATTGGTTCTAGTCATCAACTCTTTCTCCTCTACTATCTATGCCATCCACTTTCCCCTTATGTCATATGTTAGGCCTCAAATCGAAATTTTCTACATAACTTATCCACATAGTCGATCAGAATCAAGTCACTGAACCTGCATCATCTGCATCATCTTTTGCCATGGTTCAAAGACTCGGCTGAGTCGGAGACGAGTCGGCCGAGTCGTATCCGTCTCGGCCCTCTCCGAGACGAGTCCGAGTCAAGAGTCAGTCGGCTCAACTCAGAGGAGGCCAACTCGGTCGAGAATCAGAGTTGACTCGTTCGACTCGGCATTATGATGATGATTTTGTGCCTCATCGCAATTTAATGTGAAAATAACTACATTAGCATGTATTTATGAATGTAGTTTGTGTAATTTACTCTATTGTGTATGTATTTTGATATGCTTCAACCGACGACGCGTGTATTTATACTTTCGCTTTATGTTTAGTATGCTATGTGATATATTTTGGACATGTGATACATGAATGTGAGTGTCTACATTTTTTTAAAATTTGTCTTGATTTTTCAGAATTTTTTGAGCTTTCTCTATAGCGTTTTGCGCGTATCGCCCGATACCTATCTGAGTCGCCGAGACTGATCTGTCTCAGTGCCCGCCAAGTCGGTGGCCGAGACTGCGACTGTGAACCATGTCTTTTGCATCACACGTGCACGAATAACCCATGAAGATCAATGATAAAATTGTACAAAACAACGCCAACTATTGGATACGAGCTGATGATAGAAATAAATTAAATACTTTTAATGTTGGTGATGCTATTCAAAAATTGCATGCGTGTAGTTCTGATTCATTTCAAATCTTAATGAAATTGAACTATAATAATTATGCTATAAATCTTAGGGGGGGCAATTCAGACCTGACCCGCCAGACCCGACCCGACCCGACCCAGAGTAAGTGGGTATGGGTTTGAGCTATACGGGTTGGGTCGTAATCGGGTCGACCCACCAGACCCGATTAATAAATGGGTCGGGTCGACCCAAACCCACCAAACCCGCTAAGACCCGCTAAGACCCATTTACCTTTTTATATTTTGATCCAGAGATTTTTTTTTGGGAATCATTTATCATTTCCGCTCAGGGACTTCATAATTTAGCTCTCCATCCTTTCTTCATCAAAATCCAATACACCATACACATTGCACAATCTTCTATGAAAAACCTAAAGCCCTTAATTTTAACTACATTCTCATAAATAAACAAAATTATATTGCATAAACAATCCCTGAGTTTGTCTCAATCCCACTAATACTTTCACCTTTATTTCAGAGAATAAGAAGCATTGCATTTGATATACATGATTTTATGATTTTTAACTTATTGAAACCAACATTATGCCACTGTCATCTACTTATAGAATGCAAGAACAAGGTTCCTACAAAACATTTACCGCTAACGGGTCGACCCGACCCGGCCGACCCATTTAGTTAAATGGGTCAAATGGGTCGGGTCGGGTCGACCCACATAATACTGGGTCGGGTTTGGGTTTGGATTTTTGACCCATATAAATAAATGGGTCGGGTCGACCCGACCCGATTATGGGTCGACCCATTTAAGACCCGACCCAATTAGACCCGACCCGACCCAATTGCCACCCCTAATAAATCTTCCTATAGATGTTGGCATCATTTCTACTTTCAATATTGACCGCTCAGTGGATTATAAAAGTCTTGATGTTATCTCACTTATTGATAAGCCTTCTTATGAGTTTATTCTCGAGAGCCTCTTCTTTTCACCACTATCAGATCATGGTTCAAAGACTCGGCCGAGTCGGAGACGAGTCGGCCGAGTCGTATCTGTCTCGGCCCACTCTGAGACGAGTCCGAGTCACGAGTCGGTCGACTCAACTCAGAGGAGATTGATTAGGCCGAGAATCGGAATTGACTCGGACGATTCGGCATTATGATGATAATTTTGTGCCTCATCGCAATTCAATGTGGAAATAACTACATTAACATGTATTTATGAATGTAGTTTGTTCAATTTACTATATTGTTCATGTGTTTTGATATGCTTCTACCAACGACGCGTGTATTTATACTTTCACTTTATTTTTAGTGTGCTAGGTGATATATTTTAGACATGTGATACATGAATATGGATGTCTACATTTTTTTAAGATTTATCGTGATTTTTTCAGAATTTTTTAGCTTTCTATATAGCGTTTTGCGCGTATCGCCCGATACCGATCCGAGTCACCGAGACCGATCCATCTCAGTGCCCGCCGAGTCGGCGGCCGAGACCGCGACTGTGAACCATGTATCAGATATTTTATCCTATACAACAATCAAGTTGATAAATTCTTATATGATAAAATTACAACCACCCAAGATAGTGAGATTCAAAAATATTTGATATGTTGAACAGAAAAAGTACCAATTGATGATACATGGTTAGACGAAAATGAATTGCCAAAATTGATCATGAAATTTGGAGCAGTATGAAAGCAGTTCCACGTATAACTCGACGGAGTCGAGTTCTCTTCAACACGGAGAGAATAATGCGGACATCAAGCCACGTGCATGATGTGTGTTTAACCGGTGGAGAAGACGTCTTGTTCTAGATTTTTATTAGCTGTAGAATTTTATTTTCTATTTTTTTATTTTGAGTTTCTTTATTTTTTTTCTTTTATAGTTGTAATCCCACTTTGATTAGAATTTTAGTTTCTAAAAGTTAAAATTGTAATTCTTTTTATTAAGAGTTCTAGTTTGAATTGTATTTAATTTTATAAAAGCCTATAAAAAACCTTTTATATCAAATAACATGCAATGAGAATTATTATAAGAAAATTTCTTAAAATTGTGTGAGCTTGTGATCTCTCTACAATCTCTTTGGTGTAAATCCGTTAGAGAAACCCTAAATTAGTGGTGTGAAACTCTACCTAGCCTATTCCCTTGCACTATCTTTCTCTCTTCCTTAAAACCTTAAATCTAATTCTAGTCATCTTCTCAAAACTCTACCCTCTTCTTTCTATTCTCAAACCCTAATTCTAAAGTTCTTTATCCTTACCACAAATTCTTTTCAAAAAAACAAAAGCTTCCAGAAAAACAGTATTGCTACAGTGTCGAACAGTACCTGCTACAGTAACCTAATCACTACAGTAAAAACAGACCTCGTGAAGAGTTCGAGGTTCACTTTCGGGCCGTAACTTTCACATCTTGCGTCCGTTTCAGTTGATTTTCGAAGTGTTGTGTTCATAAAAAAAAGCTCTACACTTCATAAGATACTGAGATCGACGTAATTCTCAATAGGTACATTTTTAATTCAGATTGATTATTTCGAATGAATTAATCTCTGATATTTTATTGACTTAATTGTTATTCACCATAAGTGAGATTATGTGATTCTGCTTGTCTTTGATTCAGTATCTTTGATATTGATCATAGAATCTTTTACTTGCATAACTTATTATTTTTAATTGATTTATGATTGAAATTGAATTAATCTACGCATGTTATTTACATCCATCTACATTATTAGTTTTTTAAATATTTTTTTTAATATTTTTTTTACCAACGATCATTTTATGTTGGTGAAACATGATTGAGTATTTTATTGCTAATTTTCATACACGGCACATCAGTTGGCCAGTGAACAGTGAATCGTTACATGGAGGCTCCAACTAGCACTCACTTGAAGACCGCTAAGAAAATTCTTCGCTATATCAAAGGTACATCGATTTCAACTTATTTTATTCATCGTCTACAGATTTCAAGCTCGTAGGATATAGCAATGGCAACTGGGTCGGAGACATGGATGATAGAAAGAGCACCGTTGGTTCATGTTCTTCATGGGACACTGCTTTCACCTGAATGTCAAAGAAGCAACCTATTGTCACCCTCTTGACTTGTGAAGCTGTGTTTGCTATTCAATTGGCTCCGAAACTTGTTGAAGAAATTGAGTTTATTGAAAGAAGAGCCAACTAAGTTCTGTTCCGACAACAAGTCAGCTATAGCATTAGCAAATAATCATGTTTTTCATGATCGAATCAAACACATTGATACACATTATCACTACATAAGAGAATGCATTGCAAAAAAGGAGGTGCAAGTAGAGTATGTGAAGTCTCAAGATCAAGTTGCAGATATCTTCATCAAGTCACTCAAGTATGAAGACTTCATCCAGATGAGAAGTTTGCTTGGAGTTATAAGATCAATTTTAAGGGGGGTGTTGAATAATAAACTTGATTTTTGGTCCAGTAACTAATGGGTTTATTTTGGGCTCATTATTTAGTGATAGTTGGGCCAATCCAATCTAACTTCTAGAGAATTTTATATTCTAGAGAGAGTTTTTTTCTAGAGAAATATATATTCTAGAGAACACTTAATTCATGGTGAATTGACTATAGTTGTTGGAAGGTGTGTTTAATTGTATGTCTAAAACCCTCCTTTGAGTACTATAAATAAGAGTGATTTCTCTCATTTTGTATCAAGCCAAAAAAATTCTAAGAAGTAATACAAGTAGCCCTTCTTCCTCCAAAATCTCTAGTTTCTTTTTTATCCTTAGCTTTTTATAGTTCTAAAAAATCTTCCACTCCAACAGGACATCTCCTCACTTCTCGTTAAAACACGATTAACATATTCTAAATCCTTAATTAAACTTCTCTCCACTTCACTATTTTCTCGCAAACTGACAATGGAAATTTGTAAGTCCGAATAAAAAAAAAATTAAAATTAAAATCTGAAAAATATCTACTCAAAATTCTGAAAATTGATGTCAATCCCAAATGACGTTGACAAACGAAAACTTGTATTCAGTGTTCGAAATATCGGCCGAGTCGGATACGACTCGGCCACCTCCGATATGACTCGGAGGCCCGAGTCGACCGACGGGCGCCGAGTTGACCGAGTCGGGTCCGAGTCGGACCCGATCCGGTCGACTCGGCGCCCGTGACCCTTCGATTAAAGGCGCTGAGGGGGAGAGAGAGAGAGAGATCAGATCTGATCTCTCTCTCTCTCGCTGCCCCTTTCCTCTCGCCGTCCCCCGCGTCGCCGTCGCGTCGCCGTCTTGCAGGTAATTCCCCTCTCTCCCTCTCAGTCTCCCCCTCTCCCTCTCTTTGTGCCTCTCTCCCTCTCTTTCTCCGTCTCTCTCAGAGAGCGCAGCGGCTCTCTCCGTCTCTCTCTGTCTCTCTCTCTGTCTCTCTCTCCGTCGGACTCTGTCTCTCTCTGTCGGACTCTCTCCCTCTCCCTCTCAGTCTCTCTCTCTCCCTCTGTATATCTCTCTGTCGGACTCTCTCTCTCAGTGTCAGACTCTCTCTCCCTCTCAGTCTCTCTCCCCCTCCCCCTCTCTCTGTCTCTCTCTCCTCGTCTGTGTTTCCCCTCTCTCCTCTGTCTCCGTCTCTCTCCTCTCTCTCCCCTCAGTTTAATTAATTTGCGTTTAATGTAATTTAATTTAGTTTAGTTTAGTTAAAGTTAATTAAGTCAATTTAATTTAATTAAATTTTCTAATTATAATTAAGTTAGGTAATTTAATAATTTTATTGAAGTTAGGTAATAAGTTAGTGTAGGTTAATCTAGTATAAACTAGTTTAGTTTAATTTAATTTAGTTTCATTTAATTGAGTTTAATTTAATTTAAATTAGTTTAGTTAACTTAATTTAGGTTAATTTAATTTAATAAAGTTTTGTAATTAAGTTAGGTAATTTAATAATTTTATTGAAGTTAGGTAATTAAGTTAGTGTTGCTTAACCTAGTATAAACTAGTTTAGTTTAATTTAATTTAGTTTCATTTAATTGAGTTTAATTTAATGTTTTAATTTAGTTAATTTTAGTTTTAATTTAATTTAACAGATAATTTTTTTAAATTTCAGTATGGCTCAAAGCAACGCGATATTAGATGGGAATATGGTACCCCTGTCGGTGGAAGTAAAAAACTTGTGAAATGTAATTATTGTGGGAAACAAGTTCATGGTGGTATCACTAGATTGAAGTAGCATATAGCACATGTACCCGGTCAGGTGGAAGGATGCTTGCGAGTATCAAAAGAGGTATCTCAAATAATGAGACATCTTTTTGAAGGTAGTAAAGAAAGAGCGGCCATAAAATCTAAAAAGAGCGACTTATGAGATCTTTAAGTGAGAGATTTTAATGATGTGACCGAAGAAGATTCTGATAATGAAATTGAAGAATTGGTGATTTAGAAGGAGTTGAAAGAAGACAACTAAAACAAGCTATGAAAGAAAGTCGTGAAATGGCTTGGAAATTGGCAGAAGGAGTTGATATTGGTGGTAATAGTTTGCAGCCTTCAGGATCAGGGAGTAACCGTGGATTGCGTCGGAGTATGACTATGAGAGAAGCTGAAATTCCAGCTCGTGGTATTGATCCTTACATGTTCCCAACAAAACAGAAATCAATCAAAAGCATGTTCTCAACTGAGAATATAAAAAAGGTAGGAAAATTCATGGCGAAGTTCTTTCACTACAATGCAATACCATTCAATGCAGCTGATAGTGGTCCTTACTATCAAGTCATGATTAATACTATTGCGGAGGCAGACCCAGGTGTAAAAGGCCCTACAGGGTACCAGATTGGTAATCTATATTTAGAGGAGGAAATGAAAGAAATTGAAGTATATATTGCTTCAATAAAAACAAAATGGCTGCATTATGGTTTCACGATCATGTGTGATGGATGAAGTTCTCATAATAGAAAGCCTATTGTTAATTTCATGATTTATTATGATAGAAGCATGATCTACCATACTTCTGTTGATACTACTAATATCTTGAAGACTGCTGAGTATATATTCTCGCTAATGGATAAAGTTATTGATGAAGTTGGTGAAGAAAATATCGTGCAGGTTGTAGCAGATAATGAGCCAAGTTTCAAAGCAGCTGGTCACATGTTGATGGAGAAGAGAAAACATTTGTTTTAGTCTCCCTGTGCAGCACATTGCATTGATTTGATGCTTGAAGATATTGGCTCTTTGAAATCAGTCAAGGAGACATTGGATGATGCTAAGATGATCACATCATTCATTTACAATAGCCTCAAAGTGGTGAATTTAATGAAGCTATTTACCAAAGATAGAGATTTGTTGAGACCAGGTATAATACGATTTGCCACCAAGTTTATTTCTATTGAAAGCCTTATTCGCTATGAGCAAGATTTGAAAAGAATGTGTACGACTACCGAATGGCGTGAATTCAACAAGGAAAGGAGTAGAAGAAGTATGCGAAATAAGATTTCTAATCTCATTTTGACTGACCGGTTTTAGAAGAAGGCAAGAGAGATCCAAAAACATTATAGATCCTCTTGTTAGAGTCTTGAAGATAGTGGACCAGGACAAGAAGCCTACACTATCTATTATATATGAAGCTATGGATAGAGCAAAATTGCTATAAAGGCATCAAATAAGAACTGAAAGAAGTACTGGGATATCATTGATAGAAGATGGGAGGGACAATTGCATAGACAGTTGCATGCTGCTGGTAATTCATTTGCCTAGAAATCATATTTGTTGACTAGAAATTGAAACTGTCATATCATAATAATCGTGTGCTTAAATTATTGCAGCATATTTTTTAAATCCAGCACTCCAATATCAAAAAACTTTTCTACACATCCAAAAGTGAGATATGGATTAAAGGAGGTCATTAAAAAATTGGAGCCAGATTTGAATAAACAAGCAAGAGCTATTAATAAGGTAATAATAATTATTTATTTCATCGATATAATGTTATGCAAATATTAACACTTGTGATGTGTATTCTCACAGATAAAATTATTTGTGGATAGAGTTGAAGAATTTGAAAGCTCATTAACTAAAAGAGCAGTGCAACAATATCTTCCAGCTGATCGGTGGATTAATTATGTCGAAGAAGCTCCCAATATGCAGAAAATTGCCATCAAAGTCTTAAGCCAAACATGTTCTTCATCAGGTTGTGAAAGAAATTGGAGCACGTGGTCGCTAATTCATACAAAATTGCACAACCGGTTGGCAATGAAAAAGTTGCATAAACTAGTATTTGTGCATTACAATATGCGATTGCGAGTAAGAAACTTGACATGCAAAAGCGACACTGATGATTATTACAATCCAATTGATCTGAATAATATTTTCAATGATGATGATATTTGGATGAGTGGATTCGTGAGGGAGAACAGCTGATGTTACCACCAGATGACTTAGGTTGGTTAGATGAAGGTATTTGTCGTACTGACGAAAGTGGCGGTGATGATGGTGATGGCGGTGATGATGGCGGCGGTGATGGTGGCGGCGGTGATGGTGGTGAGGGTGATGGGGGCGGTGATGATGGTGATGGTGGTAATGGGGAAGAGACTCATGGTGTTGGTGGAAGCCAACGAGATGATGCTTTAACATGAGATTCAAAATATTATGCAACACAAGATACAGATCATGGAGGCGGGCGGGGATTTCACAACAGCGTAGGCATTTGGATCGGTTGGTCGAATTCAGTTCTAGCGATGATTATTCGAGTGGACATGATAACTACTCACATGGTCATCATAGTCTTGAAGGCCATTTACAGGGGTTGAGTTTGACATCTGGCCAATATTCTGGCACTGATTATTCTAGCACTGGTTATACTCTATTAGCAGCACTGAATATTGAGGTTTTGGGTATTATCACCATGGAGCTGATATTACACAACCCCTACCGCCATATTACTCTGATAGTGGATCCTCTGGCCAATCATCTAAGCCTACAGGATCTCACCCACAAACATATTATTATCCTTATGGAAACTATATGCCTGGTTTCTATACTTATCGCGGGGATGATGATAATGATGATTTTGTGCCTCCCGTAATTCAAAGTGAAAATGACTATATTAGCAGGTACTTATGAATTATTTTGTACAATTTACTATATGATGCATGTATTTTGATATTTTTCTACCGACGACGCTTGTATTTATGTTTCACGTTATGTTTTGAGTGTTAGGTGATATGTTTTGAATATGTGTTGCATGAATTTTGATGTTTACGTTTTTTTTATGATTTGTCATGATTTTTTCATAATTTTTTTAGCGTTCTATGTAGCGTCTTGCGCGTATCGTTCGAGTCCGATCCGAGTCGCCGAGACCGATCCGTCTCTGTGCCGGCCGAGTCGGCGGCCGAGACCGAGACTTTGAACCATGCTTGTATTCTTGAACACCATCTCGCAAACTCATGATGGAGGAAACATCGAAAGTTTGGATGTGTGGATGACGAGGAGATGTCGGATGATTGAAAGTGTCTCGTGAAGGAGGAGGAGAGATGAATTCTAATCGTTAACGGAACACTTTCTGAAGCTTGACCTGAGTCTCTTTCGCGTGTCGCAAGGCAGACTTTGATTCTGTAAGTTGTAAGCTGCTTTAGAATACACAAGATGGACTCCAAAAATTCATGGTGTCCCACTAGAAGGAAGACGGAAATTGACATAATGTAAAATCTGTTAATAGAAAAGAAAATAGACAGGTTTAATGAGATCCTTAAACATAATAAAAGTCGCGGTTTTGAAATATCCCCAAACTCAATAGAAGAATATGACACCGATCGAAAAGAAGATGTGTTGGTAAGCCACGAGAAAAAATGAACAGTAACAGATCGGCCGCAGAAGAGAAGACGATCACTGGTGAAAGAGTTGATTCTAAAATGTCATGTCGAACCAAGGAGTCGTCAGAAATTGGAAGAGACTCTGATTCTAAATCAGACTTGGATTCAGGTTTATAATGAGCGAATTGCAACCAGATGCGGATTTGGGGTATCGAACAGGGCAGATGCGGATCTGATTCGGGAATAAGAAAAAGATAAACAACCAAATATGCGCTAACTATGGGACTTGAACCCTCAACCACCAATTTGAAAACTTTGCACTCCACCTAATAAGCTAACCAACTTTATTATGAGGTTTAGTCGGCAACTTTTATATTACGGAAACGCAACTGAACTGGGAAGAAGGTCAAATCATAATTTGATCACGAGAGGGCACTAAAGTGAATCCAGCTTAGTTTTTGTTTCTTGAGAGAGGAGCGAGAGTTGTGATCTGTTTTCGCAAGCGGCAGGATTCGATCAAGAGAGGGCACTGAAGTGAATCCAGTTAGTTTTTGTTTCTAAGAGAGGAGCGGGATGTGCGATCTGTTTCGCAAGCGGAAGTTGGGTGGTTGTGTGTTTGCATGCGGCACAAGCAGTCAAAGAGCTGAAGTCAAAGAGACAAGGCACGAATTTGATGGACTCCTGGAGTGGCAGGTGGAGACGAAGATGACCTTTCCGCTATTGGCGATTTGGATAAAACTTTGACAATGGCAAGGCAAAGAGTGACCCAACGCTAGGCACGTGCTATATGATCACAGCCCGATGCGCCGGCTCATGAACTACTTGGCGACGATGATTAATGAAAAAGAATTTTAGAGAGAGTAAGCTCTGATACCATATAAGTCACTGCCGCTGCCACCAAAACTCTGAAGTTAAGATGAGAGTTGAGGTATTTATATTTTAAAAGAAATCAATCCCTTGTCTATTTAGTCACTGTCCACAAACAGTCTATTTAGTCACTGTCCACAAACAACAATGAAAGCCAACACTAAATGTAGCTACTGAAATCATCCTAACCAATCAAAAAAGAATAAGATTCAATCAAAAAAGAATAAGATTCAATGATGACTCTTAATTCTACCCTATGATAATAGGGAATGGATCTCTCTTCCACTTTTTTTCTCTTGCAGTAGCAACAACATGTATATCTCTTTGTTTCCATAAGTGTAGTTGAAATCATATTTTAGTAATAGCTCATAATGAAATAGGGCTTCCATGAAGTACCTGTATATAGTCTACTGCAGGGATCATCCGAGCACGACGCAACTCCACTGGCCACTGATCTTGGGCTTCATAGTCATTATCATGTCCTAACCTCTGCCACTTGTCAAAATGGGCTAGCATATCAACGTCCATTGTAAAATTGAGGATTGCCTGAACTGATTTAACTGTATAATTCAGTTTAAACGGGACAACTTTAACACCCTTTGAAGAAAGAACACGAACAACCTGACATAGAAAATGGTCATCTCCTAATATATTAGAAAGAAAAGCAAGGTAATGTACAAGGTTTCAGAAGCATATTCACACTCCCTAAAACAAAACAAAAAAAAGAAAAAAAAAACAAAAAAGCATACTCACATCCATTTCTGCATCTTCTAAATATCCAACAGTAAGTTTTTTTATGTCAACTGAGAATGGATCCTCAAGAGACACATGTCGAGATGAGAGATCATCCGGATCCTTTCCTCGAATAGCATCTATTATAACTCCACAGTCTGCTGCACTTCTGCAGAAAGGGCCAAGCTTATCCTGTTATGTGGAATTCTTTTTTTAGCTCCAACATTATCTCTCTATTGACTTGTATATAAAAGTAGAAAAATATATAATAATGAAGTTACCAAGCTTTCAGATAGGCTCATCACACCGGTACGTCCCACAGACCCAAAAGTGGGACGCAAGCAAGTTATTCCACAGCGCGCAGCAGGATAAGTCATGGAACCAGCAGTTTCAGAGCCAATGGCGAAAGGAACCATACCTACAAAGTAAAAATCAAGGTCAGTTCACAAATTAATAATGCAGCGCTTACATGGAGAGGCTGGTTTGTGCCAAATCTGGCCAAAACTAGCGCAGCACTGGCACACATGGAAAATAGCATAACTGTCTATAATCATGTTAAGTCTCATATCCGTAATGTACCAATTTGTTAATATAACAGTGAGCCATAGATACATCTATGTTAACATAATGACATTGAGCCCTTGTTGTAGCTGATGTTAATAATAAATCCACTGCTTAATTTTTGTGTTTGGTGTCTGACACCTGACCGCAAGTACCCATTCAAAGATAATATCTCGCTCTGGCAGAAACCCTCATATTCGCCAAACTCATCTATTTAAGCCACAAAAGAGGGCATTACTATTTTGGCCAGATTTCCAGAGGAAAATTGAGACGGTAACTAATAGGAAATTTGCCCCAAATTGCAAGCACTAAATGACATAAATAGAGATGTAATGCCTCTGAGCTCAAACAAAGAGATTTCTATTTAGGTAGAATTTTGTAACTTTTTACTAAAACCAAGTCTGTAGAACCAAATTAGGTTATATGAAATAGACTAGGCTGAAATGTATTGATCAGAATATTGAATAATGAATGGAATCAGAGGCATTATTGCCCTACCCCTCTTTTCTCTTTCATCTCTCATTTCCTACTAACTGAATTCCTGAAACCCTAGGATTCTTTTTTCCGTTGTGTCAGTTGTCCACAAGTAAATTGCAATTGTATTAAGGTTAACAACGATTTGGGATCCTAAGTATCAGTATCTATAAGTAGTTAATTCTTACTCATGTTATAGGGCAACTTTGTTTCTTTCTTGGCATGTGCAGTATTATCCATTTCTTCTATCAAGGTATTCAAACGTGTTAACAAATTTTCTGCCCGTGGTATTGTCTATGCATTTTCAGGAGGCTCATACTGGAAGAAGATTAAAAGAAGTGAATAACCTCATAGTTTAGCTAGGAACTGCAAGCCAATTTTCCCGATAATTGTTTAGACACTATGTTTATTTTCAAGCATGCATATTAAGAGTTTCTCTCCTTTAAAAAGAAAACTAGAAAAAAAAAAAAACAGAGAGCGAGAAAAAGACGCATATTCAAGACAAGACAATTCAAAAGTATGAACAAGTAATGGTATTATGGTGGTGTAATCTATGAGAGGAAACTATAGTTATTCCATAGCAAAAAAGAACACCTGCAGAGGTGCTGGCAGCAGGACCCGCGGATGAACCAGTAGAAAATTCCTCAATATTCCAAGGGTTTCGGGTCCTTCCACCAAACCAGATATCATCATAAGCCAGCGACCCAGAAACAAGTTTTGCTGCGAGAACAGCCCCTGCAGACTTTAGCCTGTGACAGAATTAATGCTTCAATTACATAACAAAAATGAAGAGCCGACAAGATTAGGAAAAAAAACAGACGTAGAATTTCAAGATACACCTTTTATAGACCCAAGCTTCAATATCAAGAACCTGATGTTTGAATGTTTTTGAGCCCCAAGTAGTCTTATAGTGAGGAACAGATATGATGTCTTTCAACCCATATGGAATTCCATGAAGAGGACCTATAGCCATATCATTAGTAAGTCCCATAAAAAAGACTGTATGAATGAGGTTGTAAAATAAATATAACTAACAGGACTTGTGACAGATGAGATGATACTTGCTATACACATATTGAGAGGCAAAGGCATAATACTGTGTATACAAAATATATCCAACAATGAAAAAAGAAATAGCATGTCAGGATTACTTGGTGGTAGTATTTGGAAAAAGGAAAGCATGACAGGGAGGTGTAAATATTTCAGTATGTATAGCTTTGACAAAATTTACTGGTGGGTTTAGCAAACTAAATTAAGACACGAAACAGAAGAGGATATAATTGTACAATGGGGTTTATTGCCCGGTCCGTTATCTGTACTACCCATTCAGAACTGCTCTTGGAATCACGAGAGTTGGCATGAGGGATCCCATAGGCCTCAGGTGTGATGTGCGGTTTGGGCCCAGGTCTGCTCTTGACTCCAATTGTACCAGTAGTAGTGCAATTAGCATTCCGTAAATGCCAACAGACATGGATCTAAATGACAACGACAAACTCCCAGTCAACTAGTAAAAGAAAGAGTAAATTGCAAATCGACCCCTCGCTTTACTTCCGTAAAAAAGTAGTGCCTCTGAGATATAAAACTGAACACTCCCTTACCATCACACACACACGCACAAAACCACCAATACTAATAATAATAATAACAATAATTATTATAATAAAAGGAAGAAATAAAAATAAAAGTAACGCCCCATTCAGTTTTAAATGAAGCTAGATAAGAGGTAAATATGATAGTTCTTGGATGAAATTCCCCCTTTGAAAAAAATTCCTACAGTCTTATTTGTATATATTTAGGGTCAAAATTTATTGGATGTCATTTCAAGAAAGAATCCTGAATTGTACATATATTCCTTTATTTAGGAATCGTTGAGATCTCTATTCAGGATGCTCGTTTAGATACTCGAAAGGTGTGAAAGGTGGACATACCTTATTTATAATATCATCCTTTGTCATAGTCACTGGCATTATCATTGTCATGTCACAGGCACAACAATGGTAGAAATGTGGTATTAGTTGGAATCCAATAACCAATTATTAACTTAAAAGTCTTAGTTCAAAACATATCAAGGACTTGCTAATAAACACAATCCGTCAATGAGGCGAAAGTGGGACATGTTAGATATTATAGGTATATTATATTGAGATAGACTTGGGTACATGCGGAAGGATTCGAGCCCGAATTCTTCCCAGTCAACTGAATCACATGACATTCAAATACAAGACCCACTCCGTTGAAGTTAATCTACATTGTTTAAAGTAACTAAAAATCAAAAAACAAGTGTTTTGTATAGTTTTTGCCCATCCATAAAGTAGGCGCAAAATGAACAGCCGAAATAGTGAGTTGCTTTTAACAGTGTATAATATTTGAAAGCTAACAAAAATTGGTGTGTGGGGATTTTTTTAAATGTTTAGACATGACCAAATGGTCGGATCGAGAATTTATATGTAGTAGTATTTGGAGTCATAATTAGAATAGGATTTGGTCTTGTATGGTCTATATAATAAGATGTGTTTGTTGACCCAATGGCACAATCACTATATGTTTTGATAATTCCAAAACTTTGCTTCGGGTGCCTTATCCATGGTTGGTCTTTAATGATAGTGAAGACTTCGTTGATAGGGAGCCTCAGCGGGGTAAAGTGTTGTTCCACCCTGAAGGTTCAGAGTGAATTTGGCGAGAGAATCGTGAACACCTACTTCTTAAAAGCAAGTTGCCTCGATTCTGGTTGTTGGCATGAGTCGGAGAGTCGCGCTACGAGTTCTTCTCCTCTCTGTCATTGCTGCCTTTGAGAGAGTGGTTGACATAACTTTTCATAGCCTCCTCCAACTTAATATAAGGCTGGGCCAGAGATAGGACTTCTCATCCTTGTGACGTCATACTTCAACAGGTGTTTGTATAGGGGGTGAGAGACCTGCAGTCCGCTTATGAACGCGAGCGCAGATACATCTTCATCGCAGATGGGAATCTTGGCAAGTTGACTCTGGAAGTAACTAATATAGGACTTGAGGCCGTCACCCAGTCTCATCTTGACGGAGAAACAGTGATTGTTCTTCTTGGCTTCTCGACAGGAGGCGTATTGGGTAAGAAACGCCTAGGTAATCTCTTCAAAACTATCGAACGCGACGACAAGTGATCAGTCTAACATATGCACAGAAAAGATGATTTATAAATGAAGATTAAGAAGTACAAGATTGCTAAATGCAACCGCTATAGCAAGGGGCTATGCGGGTCGTGATCCACAAGGAAAGCGATATAAGTGTTTTCAGTATTCTTTTAAGTTACTAAAACTGCTTAAAAGTTTTTCTTTGTTTTGAAAAGAAAAGGAAAAGAACTATATTAAGTTAGAAAGAAAGTGGAAGATAGAAGATGGTTTTGGTGTTTTAGTTAGAAGAAGAACTATGTTAAAAAGAAAGAATGAGAAGAATAGAGAAGAAGAAAAGCATTAGTTTTTAAAGTCGTTTTTAAACTAATAAACAAGAAAAGAAAGATTTAAAAAGAATAACATACCTTGGATCGTTGTGTTGATTAACATACCTTAAAGTAAAATAAGCAAAGCAAGCGAAAGGAATAAAAGCAGCGATCGACTAAGTTAAATAACAATGAATAAAAGTGGGAAAGTTAAATTGACTGCCACTCTCAATACATTTTTTTTAAGAAAGATTACATTTAGTGTCACTCTAAACACAATTCTCTCTCTCTTTTGTTCATGAAACTCTCTAATTTAAACTACAAAGAAATAAAAAACTATATTTAAAAAGAAAAGAAAACTTAAACTAAAGTAGAGCAAAAACTAGCTTAGGATCTCTCTCTGCAATGCAGTGCCCCTTTGCCTTCAGAAATGCAGGTATTTATAACCAAAACTGGATAAGAGAGAGCGTATGAAGATAAGGGCAAAATCTCTTGCCCAACAAAAAGATCTTCTGATAAGGTTAGAAATAAGTTTTTTATTTTATCTTTGATCTTCAGTTAGATTGTATTTTATCTCTTTGAATTTTTGAATATATATCCCAATCCTTTACATATCCCTTTCTATATTGATAAGGTTGCCTTTGGACTTCTGAATTTGCCTTTATCTCCTTGATTTCCCAGCTAATAAAATAAACTCAACTAAATTTGATTTAGTTGGATTAGATTTGTGATGATCTTCAGCTAACCAAATAGATCCATATAAATCTGATTTAACTGGTATTTATTTGGTATTATCTTCTCTCCCTTCATTAATCATATCCTGCATAAATTAAATATTAAGACAGATTTATTACAAGATAAGTGTAAAAATGTACTAATAAATAATGCAATATATGTGTACGATCAGCAAGGAGTAGAACCAATCCAAGGCGACACCTTTCAGGCTGCATGAAAAGGTTTGGCACATGAGAATCGTTGCGGAAGTGGACTACCATCTTGCCTCAAAAGTGCCTAATGTTCTGAACTGGGTCATTGCGGAGTAGTAATCGAAGGTCAGAGTTGAGATCTTCTCCAGGAACTCGCACTTTAGAATCTCTTAGAGAGGGGGGAGTCAGAGACTTTGGCAATTGTCGATATCAGTCCGTTACGGAACTGCAGCTACGCCTCCTCGACCGCCTTTGACACCAGTTCGTCGAGGGTTCTAATGTCAGAAAACTCCTCGATCTGTCTCTGAGTCTGTTCGGTGAAATCTTGTTTGGAAATGAGGCGGGTCGGCTGCATTGTAGGAGCCATCTACGCAGGGAGACATTGGTCTGGGCATCCTCAGATTTGTGATGGGCCCGTAGCCTGCATCTACTGCCTTCCGGGAATTCATCCTTTCGATTACGTCTACGCGTGAGTGCCTTGGAGGGCGATGATTTGGGCTAGAGTTGGTCGTTAAGCTACCTCAACGCCTTCTGTTCATAAATGGCATTCTCACGATCGAGAGCCGCTTACTCTCAATCGTGATCTAACTAGGCTTGTTGTTTATTCATTTGCTCTTTCATGTCAGCGAGCATCTGACCTTCGTATAACGTGATTAGGCATTAGTGTCTATCCTTTGAGATGAGGAAAGGCTAACGTCATCTGTGACATGCTCGTGATTAGTAGTGTGCGGGGGGATCATGCCCCCGGTATTGGTATTGGTCCCGCCTTTGGAAGGGGCGACGTTGTGGTCGATTACCCGCCTCTTGGGGCCATCGATACTATGGGATAGGCTTTTTTAGAGCGGTTTGATTGGAAAAAAGAGATCTTGAAAGTAGACTCAAGATCTCAATGAAACCACTAGTTTGTGGTAGAAAAAATCTCACCAGTTGCGGTGGATGAATCTCCACCACAAGTGACTGGACGTTCCCGATCAGACATGTCAGAGCACATAAAGAAGAGACCCTTCGGGTTAGGAGCACCAGTGTGGTGTCGGCCTAAGACCCTCAGGCGTGAGAATCAGTAGTTCAAAAGCAAAGAGAAATCGATAGAGGAAATCTACTGGTGTGTTTTGGTGGTAAACTGGCAGAGGAAAACTGCCAGTATAGTATGGTGGAGTAGCACAGAAAAACTGCTAATGTGACGAGATGTACTAGCACAGGAAACTGCTAGTGTAACGGAATGGACTAACACAGGGAGACTGCTAGTGTAGTGGAGTATGTATGCTCTTAGATTTAGGAAAGTGACCTCCTCCTTGGAGGAAAAGGAGGCAGAATTGATGAATTATTGTAACTGCATGATCTGCACGTGCTGAATTTGTTATAAAGGTCGTGATCACTTGTGCTGATTGGTTGGGATTGCATACAAGGAATATCTATCGTAGTCTATATCTGCCTGCGCTAATAAGGATGTTGCACGTTATAAACGTAGAGGGAGAAAGAGTTACTGTCGCGGCGGAGATCAAGGATGAACTGTTGTTGGAGCTTCAGGTTCAAAGATGAAGCCTTCAGAATGGAGAGGGTCTCAGAGTGGAGCACCCTAAAGAAGTGAGAACTTCAAAGTGGTAAAGGCCTCGGCATTGCAGAATGCAGCTCTGAGTGGGAAATATCTTTGGGATGGTGGGCAACTCCAAAAAGGCTAGATGTGGTGAAGGCTTCGGGATTAACTCTGAGAGTTGTGGATGTCTCGGGGGAACCCTTCAGGAGTTTAAACACGTGTCATCATCCTGGTGTGGGTCAAATTGAAAATACACCTAGAGGGGGGGTGAATAGATGTATAGCTAATCTAATGACAAATGATGAGGAATTAAAACTAATTGCAACACACTATGTGTAACCAAAGAGTGAAGCTGAATTCCTGGTGAAGGGCTCTGGACTAACTCCTCTTGATTCCTCTAAATAAGAGTTGAGGTGCTATATGAAACTCTCTTGGTTCAACACAAGTATGGGCATACACAAACAATATCTAGCATGTATGATATGAATATATGAACAATATAAAGTAATGCAAGATATAAGAGAGAGTTTAGAGATAGTGGATCAAATGCAAACACCGATATATGTTTCGAGGTTCGAGCCACTGCTCTACGTCCCCGCCTTCACACAAAAGGATTTCCACTATGTTCATACAGGACCTCCCACACAGGGAACCTCCACTGAGAAATTTGAAAGTATAAGGTAAGGAGTACACAACTCCTCTCTCTAACACAACCACCTCCACACAAGAGGCAAGGCACAAAGCCAAACAACAATCACCTCTATACAAGAGGGATAAGGTACTAAGCTAACTCAATCACAATCACCTCTACACAAAGAGGGATAACCACAAACCCAAAGCACAACCTTCTCTACACTTAGAAGGATAGGCACAAACCCAAAAGCAAAGAAAGATTACAACTTGGTGATCTCAAAAATCACAAAACTCTTGGTGATCTTAATAGATCACAAACAATATTTCCCACAAAAACAAGATCCTATAGATAAGATAGAGATGATAGCTCAAGTGTGAGAAAACAAGGTGTCTGGAAAATAAATCACAAAGAAAAATACTTAGGAAAAACACTAGATAGAAATAGAAATGAAGATCAAAACCAATTTCTCAAAAACTATTTTTCTTTGATTTTTTTCAACCCTTGAAAATAAAAAAAAGATAAATCTTTTAGCCCAAAAACTCTTTAAAACTTTGCTGCTAAACACTTGAAAAGATGAGAATAAAAGCTCTTAAAATTCTTATTGAAAACAGCTTAAGAGATGACTTATTTATAGCCTCTCAAAATTTGCCCGTTGGCAGCCAGGAAAGGTCAAAAATGACCTCCGGTCAACCTATCGGTCGACCAACCAACGGTCATATTTTTGACCGTTGTGCCTCCGGTCGACCGGCAGCACCCGAGAGTTAGGTGCTTACAGTCAGTCGATCGTGCAGTCGACCGGCCATGTAGGCTGGGATTTTGTGCACGTCTCGTGCACATCGGTTGACCGGTCCGGTCACCGACCACTGTTCTGGTCAACCGTCCGGTAGACCGCCAGCTGGTCTGGCTGGGTTTTTAGAACTAAAAACTTGGTTATTTTAATTCCAATAAAATCCCCTAAAATCCTATAAATTCCAAAGAAATAAGTTCTTGTAAGATGTTTGGATAACAATTATGTGTGACCAAAAATCAACACATATTATAAATCATTTGAACCATTTTTGTGATATAAAATATTTGGCCTTAAACTAAAACGGTATTTTCCAAAAACCAAATTTTAAAATGGAAATCCGATTTTTCCCAAACTTGTATAAATACAAAAACAAGATATTTAAACTCTTTTGAAGCATGGAGTGTATGGATAGAATCCAATACACATGTACATGATATATCTATGTTTTTGACATGAAATCCAAAAATAAGTTTTGTTTAAATACAAAACTCCAAACGCATGAAATAGAACATCAAAATAAGTTTTTCTAACTATATGAAGCATATATGTATATAGAAGAAATCTAATATACATTTAAACTATGTAAACTTGTTTTGATTATATCTATTCATGAAAACCATGTATATGTATATGCGAAATCTAAAACACCTATTAAACTGAAAATCAAACATATTAAACTTGTGTGTGTATGTGAACTTGAGCATATTAACAATATCTATCTTTACACAAGATCTAAACAAATCGAAGCCTTCTTGTCGATTCTCATCTTCAAGACGACCCAATCCAAACATGATCCAAAGAGCATGACTAAGCCGAGTGCTAAATGCGATCTTGACGCGCGAGCTCTTGAATCTACATGTGTTAGCTCCCAATACTGACACGTACTAATATCTTGATCATCAACTGAAACTGTATAAACACAAGATCATTAGTAAACTAACCTTCATAAGTTAGTCATATCAAAACTAAAGAGAAAGGCCTCTGGGCTAACAATCTCCTCCTTTTGATGATGACAAAACTTATGAGGTTATATATATGCATCCATTAAGGATACGCTTCATAAAAGCTCCCCCTTGACATATGCATAATCAATAAACATATAAAGATATGCAATGAAGGTTAAGATGCCAATAAAACAAAATATATGCATAATACATAGTAAAACATGCATATATAAACCTGAATTCTTCTTCCCCTTTTTATCATTCGTCAACAAAAGGGTGAAGACAAACAAACAATAAACATAAATTAAAAAAAATTGATACCAATGAACACAATCAATCGAAAGAAACAATTCTTTTTATGAACTGATACCAATAAAAGAACATGATATTAATTGAAAGTAAACACCAAATTTTTAGGTAAACACTATATTTTGCAATAAGGATACCAATTTGAAAGTAATACCAATTTAAAACTATTGATACCAATATTGAAAATGTTAGCATATACCAAAAAAAATATTTTTCATCATAAAGAGCGAAAGTAAGATACCAATTGAAAAGTAAAACCAATTAAAAGATAAAATAAGAATTTTTTCCCCTTTATGAAATACCAATAAAAACAATGCATAAGCTCGTATATGATACCAATTGAAAAATAATTGATATTAATGACTAAATCAAGCTTAGAAAGAAATAATTTGTGCTAGAGATGTACAGATAAAACAAGCACAATCAAATCATATATATGTGTGTGTATTAAAATGGATATACCAATTGAAATTGATACTAATTGAAATTGAATCATATATATAAGAAAACAAATATGAGTATACAAAAAAAAAATTCATGAAGATCATGTGCATAACTCACACCTACCACCCTATTCATGCACATGTTTGAAAGATATTCAATAAGGGTATACAAGGCATGGTCGCCTATCTAACCGCCCTTTAAAGGTAGGGGTTTTCAAAAATAAGCTTTGAAAATATTTTAACATGTTTGAAAACTTTATCAATTGAAGAATAAAGACTAGTTTTAAAGATAATTTTAAAAACTAGTACGAAAATTTTCAAGTAAGGAATAAAACAAGAATGTATCTATGAGATCATAAAATCACATAATAATTGACACTCAAGATCTATAAAACACATATATGCTCATGAAACAAAAATTCATGAGTAAACACCAAACATAGAGTAAGAATCATGTAATCAACAAATTCATAGAAATGGGCAATGAAGCTCATATAAACTAAAAATCATCAAAACTAAATACGCTTCAAGGTATATGTATATTTTATTATAAATTAAAAGTATACATATATATCCCAAACATAAACGAGTCCAAGAAAAAAATTTGCATGAAAAGTTACTTTAGGATAGACATGTATATCTAATAGTTCTAGACAAAATTGACATATACATGAAGATAAATACATTTTTATGAAAACGTGTACAAGAATAGGAAAAACAAGTAAAGAAACAAGAATCATCAAAACTAGGTTATACAAGTACATCCAATGAGTACAAATGAGCAATAAAGTACAAACACACAATAATCAATTGTGGCTCATTAGTTGTACAAGTATAAAA
This sequence comes from Agave tequilana, assembly GCA_038442645.1. Classification (NCBI taxonomy): domain Eukaryota; kingdom Viridiplantae; phylum Streptophyta; class Magnoliopsida; order Asparagales; family Asparagaceae; genus Agave; species Agave tequilana. The sequence goes on from JAVJIF010006586.1 coordinate 163,513, forward strand.
ACAAGTTTTAATTAAAATTCCATCCAAACATGTAATCAAAATATGAAGCATAAAAGAAAACATAAACTAATATAATCATTAGGATAAATGCATGTGCTTTTAGAGATAGGATATACACAGGAGCTAAACTATAGTGAGAACACAAAAAAAATAAATCCATATAAACATGGGTGTATCTCCAAGGACGATCTATGTATATCACATGTCTAATTTACATTACATTTAACATAATGAGCATTAAAATATGACATGCTAAAAATCAATAATATAAAGGCATGTAAACAACATACGGAGTTAGAAATAGTTACCAAAACCAATAGGATTAATCTCTAGATCTCCAAAACATGGTGGTCCTCCCACTAAACTTTCTTGAAAGTGATGCATCTAAAGTCACCATTTAGCTTGGAACGCATCCACCATCAAGGCACCAATACCTCTCATGTCATGTGAGAGCCCACACCTACATCAAGTACCATAGGAGTGAATTTTGGTACCATACCTTATTGGGTCCATGGGGTTTAGCACCTTTCCTAACCCAAACAAATTTGTTTGCAAAATTTGAATTATGCATCCTATCATAACAAAACTTTGCAAGGTGGCCCTTATATCCACAATGTATATAAGTGTACACGTGAGCATACATAGAATCATGTGTGTGAGCATGATGAGCATGTGTATGCCGTGACTGGTGTGCATGTATATATGGTGCATGTTTCTTGCGAAATATGAATTCTAATTTCTTGTGATCCATAGCACATTGGCTCAAAGTGGAGCCCAAACAATCAACACTCTTCTTTAACATAATTATATCATTTTCAATATTAGAAGAAGAAGTGGAGCATGCAATAGAAATACTAGATGATGAAGCTATAGTAGCATGGCAAACATGTGAATCTAAATCATTTTCAAAGTATTTTTCTTTGAAATTAAATCTAACTCTTTTGAAATTGAAACAATTTTTTTCAAAGATTTGTTCTCTTTTAAAACAAGTTCAATTTTTCAAGACAAAATCTCATTTTTCTTCAAAACATTATCGCAATCCATTTTTTTTCAAAATTTCATTTTCCTTTGGCAAGGTCAAGTTGGGATTTCAATGAGTCCCTTTCACTTGAAATCTCAACCCTCTCTTGCAAAGCCATATTAAGTTTTAAAAATAAATCCTTATTTTCTTCTTTTAATTTAAAATTTTTTTTAAACTTTGTACTTTTCTAGCAAGTTTTCACAAACTATAGATAGTTCTTCATTCAAAGCATCAGCATCCATATAGTCATCACCAAAAAAACTAGCACTATAATCTAGTTGAGTATCCGAGTTTACCTTAAGGGAGTCATTCCCTTGGACCATGTAGCTTGTTCAGACTCATCTTCACCAGATTCTTTCTCCATAAAGTTTGTCGTTTGTAGTTTGGGAGAGGTCAAAGTATTCCATACTGTAAAAGCGGAATCACAATGAGAAACCAAAGATAAATATTCTTTGCTAAGTGAATGCTTTAGTGCATTTAGGGCTTGTGCATTAGCCTCAATGTACTTGGCATTACCAAAATAGGTTTTCTTGACAGTGACAAGATAGACATGCAAACCTAGGGCTTTTAAATAAATACTCATTCTAAGCTTTCATATATCGATGTTAGAAACATCAAACATAGGAGGGGCAAGGTAATCCATGAGTGTAAAACTATATGTGTGCAAATGTAAATCTAGATTAGCAAACCAAGATCTCACTCTAGGTGGTTAAACCTAATATCAGGAGCGTAGGCTCTGATACCAATTAAAAATACACCTAGAGAGAGGGTGAATAGGTGTAGCTAATCTAATGACAAATAGTGCGGAATTAAAAACTAATTGCAACACACAATGTGTAAGTAAAGAGTGAAGCCGAATTCCCGGTGAAGGGCTCTGGACTAACTCCTCTTGATTTCTCTAAATAAAAGTTGAGGTGCTATATGAAGCTCTCTTAGTTCAACATAAGTATGGGCAAACACAAACAATATCTAGCATGTATGATATGAACAATATAAAGCAATACAAGATATAAGAGAGTTTAGAGATGGTGGATCAAACGCAAACACCGAGATATGTTTCGAGGTTTGAGTCACTACTCTACGTCCCTGCCTTCACATAGAAGGATTTCCACTATGTCCACATATGACCTCCCACACAGGGAACCTCCACTGAGAAATTTGCAAGTACAAGGTAAGGAGTACACAACTCCTCTCTCCAACACAACCACCTCTACACAAGAGGTAAGGCACAAAGTCAAAATAACAATCACCTTTACACAAGAGGGATAAGCCACTAAGCCAAACTTAATCACAATCACCTCTCCACAAAGAGGAATAACCACAAACCCAAAGCACAACCTCCTCTACACTTAGAGGGATAGGCACAAACCCAAAAGTAAAGAAAGATTACAACTTGGTGATCTTAAAGGCCACAAACAACTCTTAGTGATCTCAATAGATCACTAACAATATTTCCCACAAAAATAGATCCTATAGATAGGAAAGAGATGATAGCTCAAGTGTGAGAAAATAAGGTGTTTGCAAAAAAATCACAAAGAAAAATACTTGGGAAAAATACTAGGTAGAAATAGAAATGAAGATCAAAACTAATTTCCCAAAGGCTTTATTTTTCTTTGATTTTTTCAACTCTTGAAAATAAATAAAAGATAAATCTTTTAGCTCAAAAACTCTTTAAAATTTTGCTGCTAAATACTTGAAAAGATGAGAATAAAAGCTCTTAAAATTCTTATTGAAAATAGCCCAAGAGATGGCTTATTTATAGTCTCTCAAAAATCTGCCCGTTGGCAGCCAAGAAAGGTCAAAAATGCCTTTCCGGTCGACCGGCCAACGGTCATATTACTGACCGTTGTGCCTCCGTCGACCGCTCGGTCGACCGATAGCACACGAGAGTTGGGTGCTTACAGTCGGTCAACCGTGCGGTCGACCGGCCATATAGGCTGGGATTTTGTGCACGTCTCGTACACATCGATCGACCGGTCCAGTCACCGACCACTGGTCCGGCCGACCGTCTAGTTGACCGCCAGCTAGTCTGGCTGGGTTTTTAGAACTGAAAACTTGTTATTTTAATTCCAGTAAAATCCTATAAAATTTCACAAAAATAAGTTCTTGTAAGATATTTGAATAACAATTATGTGTGACAAAAAATCACACATATTATAAACCATTTGAACCATTTTTGTGATATAAAATATTTGGCTTTAAACAAAACGGTATTTTTCAAAAACCAAATTTTGAAATGGAAATCTGATTTTTTCCAAACTTATAAAATACAAAAACAAGATATTTAAACTCTTTTGAAGCATAGAGTGTATAGATAGAATTCAATACATATGTACATGATATATCTATGTTTTTGACATGAAATCCAAAAAAGTTCTGTTTAAATGTAAAACTCCAAACGCATGAAATAGAACATCAAAATAAGTTTTTCTAACTATATGAAGCATATATGTATATAGAAGAAATCTAATATACATTTAAACCATGTAAACTTGTTTTGATTATATCTATTCATGAAAACCATGTATATGTATATTCGAAATCCAAAAACCAAACATATTAAACTTGTGAGTGTATGTGAACTTGAGCATATCAACAATTCTATCTTTACACAAGATCTAAACAAACCGAAATCTTCTTGTCGATCCTCATCTTCAAGACGACCCGATCCAAATACGATCCAAAGAGCTTGACTCCAACCGAGTGCTAGATGCGATCTTGACGCGCAAGCTCTTGAATCTACATGTGTTAGCTCCCAAAACTCCTTTGTTGAAACTAAACACCTACTAATATCTTGATCATTAACTGAAACTGTATAAACACAAGATCATTAGAAAACTAACCCTCATAAGTTAGTCATCATTAAAAATAAGGTGAAAGGCCTCTGGGCTCACAAAATTTTGACGAGTACAGTTTCCAATGCAGTCTGTAAAACCCTGAGATGAAATGATGATTTGTCTGATGTAATCTCCAAAAGTACACCATGAAGTCTAACTATTTGATCTATATATACAACTTAGCCAACTTAATATAGGTCCTATAAGTAATAAATTATATTATGAAGTTTTAGATGTTGCAAAAATTGAGATGGGGAATATAAAAAGAGCTAGCAGGAAGAAAAAAATTTTATTTAGCTTGAGACACATGTGATGGGGACATCGCTCCAGGAACTAGTTAACTTTAATTACTTTTATTTTAGTTGGTTGTTTATTTAGTTATTTGCTTATGTTTAGTCTCACATTAGTTATGGTGAGATTCTTCATGTAAGGCTAAAACTATTGTTGAAGTTTTCAATGATGAATGAAAATAAAAATTGCTTGCTGAAACTTTGAGAGCATGTGTGTGCTGGGTAAGAAACCCTAAAGAGAGAATCTCAATTGTGCGCATGTATGCTAGGTGAGATACCCTAGAGAGAATCCAACTATTAGGTACCCCATCATTTTGGTATCAGAGTCGAAATCCTCATCCCCTCCACAAAATACCTAATCCAAGACTCACCATGTTCTTCTCCATCTTCTTCCTCCATCTTCTGTTGATTTGTACATTTTTTATTTTTAGTTGTTGAAAAAAAAAAGAATCAAAAAATCCCCTAAAATTCCCATGAGTCACTATTCACTTTCTTCTTCCTGTCAACCCCGATCTAAGCTTAATCGTAGATCACTGCCACCTCGTTTACGCCATCTCGTCTTCATATTCAACAACCACCAGATCTCGCCACCTCTAGATTTCCTCCGCCTTGCCATCATCAACACAACTGAACTTGACGACAACCGATCTCGCCACGCGAGATCACTTCGCAACTCCGACTCCATCTTCATCCTCGCTGCTAGGCATCAACTACATCGCTGCTCGACAACAACTCTACCCTCCTACCTCGACCACGACCTCTGATCCCAACTTTGACTTCGTTTTCATCCCCAGAACTCATCATCGATGTCAACTCTGCCCTCTAATCTTGATAACGTTGTCCAATTCCAGATCTGGTCACGATTCCATATCTTGACCATCCCCTCCAATCTTGCCTCACCCTTCCCTCGATGACCACCACCACCACCTCCAGATCTCACCCTCACCAACCCAAGTTCGAATCGAACTCGGACTTGCGACAACACTTTGACATTACTTCAACTACTTCGAATCAAATTCAGACCTTTAAAATCAGTTTCGTCCTCACCTTTATCTTTGCCAACTTCAGATCTCGATAATCCATTAGAAGACACCCGACAGCCCTCGCAGTAGATCTCGATCGTCTCAAGTCTCCTCTGATCTCTGCGTCGGCACGAGACCTCGCGCGACAATAACCACCTATATCAAGCGACATCGATTTCGAGTTTGAATCAACCTCGCAAACAACTCCATCTTCATCCTCATCGTCATCAAGCAACGTCTAAGTATCAAAGCCTCAATTCGACTGAATGCTCTGCTCTATGACAATAGCTACAGCTGACAGCAACACATACCCGATAGCAACACAACTGCAAGCATTTCAATTGTGGAATTGCAAATGACAACGATCTTCATCTTCAGACTAGGGTTGATTTGGGTCGATTTTAGACTCGTTTCAAGCCCGATTCGAGCCATTTTTGAAGCAATCTTCTTTCAATCACATCCAACCCATACTACCGATGTTCCAAGACACGCGATTTTTAACTCTCGATTGTGAGTAATCCTTCGAGAAATCTTATAGCATTCTATGTTTGGGCGTGAGTAGTCACGCCCTAAGGTGAAATCTAACTTGAGTTGAATTTTCAATTGCTAAATTATTTCTAAATATTATTGGATTGCAATAATTTCTTAGCACTATTGTGATTTGCTTCTCTAGTGTACATCATTGTTTGCTATTTTTTATCATTTTAAAATTTCATTTTCTTGCATTTAGAAATTGAGCATTTTAGGATATATTAATTTCATTAATTAGTGTGTGTTATTTAGTTTTGTTTTGAGTAAGATTTTTGCATTGCATCCTCTTGTTTGTTTGATTCTACATTTGTGTCTTACATTAGTGTATATTTCATAACGAAAAGTCGTATAAGCCAACATGAATAATCAAGATAACAAACAAACTTACATAAAAGACATGTCAAGTCAGCATAATCATATAGGATCTTTATTCACAGTTAGAGATGATAAATCACGAAACACAAAAACACGAGATGACCTAAGAGATTGCGAATGTCATGATAGCGATAGGACTCACACTAAAGATGACTATAAGAATAGTCATGCTTATGATTGGTGTGCTGCGAAAAAAGAGGAAATCACGCATAAGTTTGGATTAAAAGATTCAAAATTTGATGGTTACCATGATCCTCATGTTTTTAGTGATTAGCTAACCGATATGGAGTGCTAGTTTGACTATTATGAGATGTCTAACATGCGTAAGATTTGATTTACTAGGATGAGACTAGTAAGGCCAGACAGAATTTATAGGATTTGGATAAGAGGTAGCACATGCGAGAATGTAGGAACCATATAGAGTCGTGAAAAGAGATGAAATACAAGCTTAAGGAGAAGTACCTCACCGAGTTTTATAGGAACCATCGCTTAAATAAGTTACACAACCTCCGTCAGGATAATATGTCTATTAGGGATTACATAGCCAGATTTGATTTAACCCTTCGTTGTGACGTGAGAGATGATTGTTACCAGACCATACATAGATTTTATTCAGGTTTGAGGCTTGACTTACAATGTGCTACGCTCACTAGCTTCTACCATGTGGACTTTATTGAAGAGGCTTTTCATTTAACTTTTAGTGATAGAATTATCTTTCAAAGGGATATTCATTTTCAAAGCCAGGAAGAAGTGTTCTAAGTGTGAGGGATATAGACACTCTTATTACCAGTGGCCCTCGAAGAGTCAGCATGTTAATATTATACCTAATGATGATGCTGATGATTTGAGAATTGTTAAGGATGTCTATGTTCCTTTTGAGTTTACCAGTGTCATTGAGGATACATTAGTTGATTCTACTACACTGATTTTTTATGAGGTATATGTTTCTTCTGAGGGTACTAGTGATATTATGGATGTTACTGGAGTTTAGTGCACCCATACTTGATGATATATATGTTCATGAGGATGATACTAGTGATTCTGAGTATGAATTATTGGAGTCTAGTATGCCCGTATAGATTGCTAGATATTCACTTACCACCCGTATGATAGAAGACAAAATTGAGCATAATGTTGGCCCAAAGGCCATTAGCCCGATATCTTGTTGGATATTTTGATGATAACAAAACATATTTAGTTATGTATTTAACAATTTTGTTTAAAAAAATTTCAGGTTAAAACAGGTTGATTTGACGGCTCCACTATCAAGACTCACAAGTTTGGACGCCGCTAAAGATTTGCATTCCCAAGCCAAGCACGGTAGAAAGCTTCGGGATCAAGACATTAAAGAAAAGACCAAGATTTGTATTTTACTTTTCTTTTTAGATATTTTGTCAAAACCAAGATGATAGAAGTAGATTATTTGGGATTGTCACTCACACACACATAGTTTGCTTCATGGCTTAAAAAGAATTTTTATTTTTGTCAAAACTAAGTTAGAAAATTAGTTTTTAGAAATAACATGTTTTGAAAAACAGTTTTAGAAGTTTTGGAAAAACAGTTTTTAGAAAAACAAGTTTTGTATTAGGAAGTTTTTTTTTTATCAAAGTGATCAACATGTTTGAGTATTGAATATGATCATACTATTAGTTTTTATGAAGTCCAAAACCTCAATCCAATAGATCAAACCCAAAACCCCTTCCCTGGTTTCTACAGGATCTGTTTTATCAGACCTGACAGAGGCCGGTCGACCGCCCAGGTCGACCGACGTGCATGGCTGTGCATGTGTGCACGTCGCCCGACCGCTCGGGTCGACCGGGCACTTGACTGTGCTCTCTGTTTGTTTGGGTCGACCGGGGCGGTCGACCGATGTCCCCCAACGGTCAGAAATATGACCGTTGACGGTCGACCGGCAGTTGTCAGAAAAGTCTGACAGACTCCAACAGCTATATTTTTCTGACTGTTTTTGTTGGGATCTTCACCCAATGAATTTCTCCACCAGTTTTACCCTATCTTTCATCCCCTATAAATAGGTGGTCACTTCAACATGATAAGACAACAATTTTCACAATAATTTTACAAGTGATTTTTCAAGCTTTCATTTTAGAAAAAGATTTCCAAAGCCAAAATTTCCAAACACCCTCTTGAAGCTAACTCTTCTACTTCACTCTAGTTTTTGCACTTCACAATCCCAAGTTCTACTTCTACATATTGGTTATAGGATTGTGCTAAGTGAGCGTTTTGTGATCAAGTGTGATCAACCTTCTTCTTGAGCGAAGTTGTAGAGGCATCGGCCTCAAGCGAGCTAGTGTGCTCCGGTGGTGTTGCGGCATCACGAGAGATTGGACAAGTGTGTCCTTGTATTGGCGATCCAGTGGGATCAACAATAGTGGAAATCCTTCAAGTGTGAAGGCAGGGACGTAGAGCGTGGCTCGAACCTCGGAAACATATCCTCGTGTTTGCGTTTGCTCAATTTTCTCTAAACTCTAACTCTCTTTAATTCTTGCACTATTTATTGTCTTTTACATTGCAAGTCTTTTAATTGAGCTAATTGTTAAGTAGAATTTTAATTCCGCATTATTGCCATATTTCATATAGCCATCACCTATTCACCTCCCCTCTAGGTGATTTAAATCTTCATTAGTTATCATATCAACAAAATTTTACACAAGACATTTTAATTTTTAATTTTCATAAAAACAAAGGTTTTAGAGATGTTGAAGCCGAATACCCGGTAAAGGGTTCTGAACTTCATCCTCGTGATTCCTCTTGAATGAGTTGAGGTGCGCAATTGCCATCTCTAATGTATTTGTTTTAAATATGAATTTTTAAAATATTTTATTTTTAGTTTTGACAAAAATGTGTATATAGGTATATGATCAAAACTAAGCATGTGGACATAAAATATGTGACATAAATACAAGATATCAAAATTAAAACAAGGCATATATACAATCATGATAGAAAGGTAGCTTTACACTAACATATGTCAATGAAGCACAAAATTAAACTATCAATCCTATGCATTTGTATATATAACCAAAAGTTAAAACTTTTTTTTTGGTATGGTAATATATCCGCTTGTTATTTGATAAAAATTTCTTGTAAATTTTTTTGTGTCCTTGCTGTTTGACAGATTTTAGGCAAGACCGGCCGACCGCCATTGATTTCCGGTCGACCGGCTTCGCCTGGAAGAATACCTTTTATTCCTTTCTGTTGCCGGCCGACCCGTACGGTCGACCGCGAGATCTGTCAGAGCTCTCGGGAAAATTCGGCCGACCCGTACGGTCGACCGCTCTGTCTGTCAGAGCTCTCGGGATTTTTGGGTCGACCATGCGTCGGATTCTGCCCTAAAATCCCTTATTTAAAGCCCGGTTCTCTCTCTCTCATCTCATTTTTTTCAGCGACCGTTCTTCTCCCCTTTCTCTCCAAAACCCTAATCTCTCATAATCCCTCAAATCTTCATCAAATGCAAGGCTAATTTCGCAGGATTTTCGCTGGATTTCATTCTCAGGTCTGATCTACATCCTTTTTCAGAGAAATTTCTCATCCTAGGGTTTTTGATTTTCTTCCCTCAGGTAAAAATCTAATTTTTCTTGTGAATCTTGCTTTCATATTTTTTTTCTTCAATCTCTTGTCAAAATCTGTCTCATCACTTGTTAGATCAAGCCCTAACCAATTTTAACCTAAAAACTCTCAATTTCTCACAAATTTTCAATATGTCTAAGAGGTCTAGATCCGAAAAAGGGAAATTTGTTGTCCCTTCTTCATCCTCCACTAGGCCCAAACGTCCCTTTATCAATGATCTTGCTGAAAACCGATTTATCCTACTTTCAAAGAAATCAGTCATTTCAGGGAGATGTGTTATTCTCCAAGATTTTGAACATCTCCACATCCCTCCCATCCTGAGAAGAAATTCATTGGACCAATTCATGGTCATTAGGGAACCAGTTTACCCCTCCCTAGTGCATACTTCTATGCCAATTATGCTTTCGAGGGAAATCGAGTTAGATCTCGTGTTCTAGGAAGGGATATTGACATTCCTCTAGGACAATTTGCTGATTTATTGCATCTCTACTCTGAAGGAGTTGATGTTTACTCCTTTGATCTCCAGGACTTTGAGTATCCGGCCGGTGAGTCTGCGCTCACCGCGTCCACCTTGATTCACGGGAATGACAATCCCGGTTGGTTAAGAATGAGGAGGTGAACAAGTTCACGTTCACCGCCCAAGTCTTAGCTAAATTTGTCTTCTATAATATTTTACCCAAGTCAGGGGAGTATAGCAATGCTAGGGGTCCAGTTCCACTGATAGTCTATTGCCTTCTCTAGGGCATTAAGATTAACTTTCCCCATTTCATAGCTTCTCACATGGCTTCTGATCAGATCCGCATGCCCGGTAGGCATTTGCCTTATGGGATGCTCATATCCTATCTCCTCAAACAATTAGGATTTGATCTTTCCTCTGAGTCTCCTTCTGAACCCTCTGTGAACCTGGATAGCACTCTTCTTAAGAGGATGCAGGCTCAGATGCGTCGTGTCGCTCATGAGCAGCCTCCTCCTGTTCCTGCTCCAGGGTCATCTTCTGCCCCAGGGATTTCCTCTGCTTCCGGGCCTTCCATGTCTCCTGATCTCCAGTCTTTCATCTCTTCTGAGATTCGCTCTCAGATCCAGGAACACCAGGCTTGGATCGAGCAGCGAGATGCAGCTTATCGCGCGGAGATGGACTCGCGCTTTCAGGGCATTCGCAATGATATGTCTTACTTTGCTGACTCCATGAGATTCATGGACTCGCAATTTGAGGCACTCTTTGTGAAGTTCAACATGCTTGGTCCAGATCCTACATCTTTTGCCCGGCCGCTTCCTTCCTCCGGCCCTCCATTTCCTGCCAGAGCTCCTTCAGCTCCTTCTGCACCACAGCCAGGTGTGGCTGGTATTGATCCAACTGAGGAGTCCTCTTCTTCTGATGAGGTTGATGGCGACAAGAAGATGGCTGAGGGTGTTGCAGCGGAGAGCTCGTCTGAGGAAGACGATGATGAGGAAGACGATGCTGAGGAGAGCGAAGCTGAGGAGAGCTCGTCTGTGGACGATGGTGGTGCTAAGTGACTTCCCTTATTTGATGATGTCAAAAAGGGGGAGAGTTATTGATGGGAGAGAACATTTCATTTCTGGGCTTATATTTTGTGTGTTTGTATTTTGTATCTTTGTGTTGGACATCTTTTGTTATTTTTTAGTATTGTGGACATGTACTTGATATTTGATGTTTGTGTTGTGAATATGTGTTTTCTTTTATGAACATATATTATCTTTTATGACATGAGTGTTTCTTTCTGGCATGAACATGTGTATTGTGGATTATCATTTGTGCTGTTTATCTATGCCTGAGTATATTTTTTATGATATGCATGTGTTGAGGGGGAGCTTCTCTTGAAGTCTCTACCAAAAATATTTGTAATAACTATATATGTTTTGTCATCATAAAAAAGGGGAGATTGTTGGCCCGAAGGCCATTAGCCCGATATCTTGTTGGATATTTTGATGATAACAAAACATATTTAGTTATGTATTTAATAATTTTGTTTAAAAGAATTTCAGGTTAAAACAGGTTAATTTGACGGCTCCACTATCAAGACTCACAAGTTTGGACGCCGCTAAACATTTGCATTCCCAAGCCAAGCACGGTAGAAAGCTTCGGGTCAAGACATTAAAGAAAAGACCAAGATTTGTATTTTACTTTTCTTTTTAGATATTTTGTCAAAACCTAGATGATAGAAGTAGATTATTTGGGATTGTCACTCACACACACATAGTTTGCTTCATGGCTTAAAAAGAATTTTTATTTTTGTCAAAACTAAGTTAGAAAATTAGTTTTTAGAAATAACATGTTTTGAAAAACAGTTTTAGAAGTTTTGGAAAACAGTTTTTAGAAAAACAAGTTTTGTATTAGGAAGTTTTTTTTTTATCAAAGTGATCAACATGTTTGAATATTGAATATGATCATACTATTAGTTTTTATGAAGTCCAAAACCTCAATCCAATAGATCAAACCCAAAACCCTTTCCCTGGTTTCTGCAGGATCTGTTTTATCAGACCTGACAGAGGCCGGTCGACCGCCCGGGTCGACCGACGTGCATGGCTGTGCATGTGTGCACGTCGGCCGACCGCTCGGGTCGACCGGGCACTTGACAGTGCTCTCTGTTTGTTTGGGTCGACCGGGGCGGTCGACCGATGTCCCCCAACGGTCAGAAATATGACCGTTGACGGTCGACCGACCCGGTCGACCGGCAGTTGTCAGAAAAGTCTGACAGACCCCAACAGCTATATTTTTCTGACTGTTTTTGTTGGGATCTTCACCCAACGAATTTCTCCACCAGTTTTACCCTGTCTTTCATCCCCTATAAATAGGTGGTCACTTCAACATGATAAGACAACAATTTTCACAATAATTTTACAAGTGATTTTTCAAGCTTTCAATTTAGAAAAAGATTTCCAAAGCCAAAATTTCCAAACACCCTCTTGAAGCTAACTCTTCTACTTCACTCTAGTTTTTGCACTTCACAATCCCAAGTTCTACTTCTACATATTGGTTATAGGATTGTGCTAAGTGAGCGTTTTGTGATCAAGTGTGATCAACCTTCTTCTTGAGCGAAGTTGTAGAGGCATCGGCCTCAAGCGAGCTAGTATGCTCCGGTGGTGTTGCGGCATCACGAGAGATTGGACAAGTGTGTCCTTGTATTGGCGATCCAGTGGGATCAACAATAGTGGAAATCCTTCAAGTGTGAAGGTGGGGACGTAGAGCGTGGCTCGAACCTCAGAAACATATCCTCATGTTTGCGTTTGCTCAATTTTCTCTAAACTCTAACTCTCTTTAATTCTTGCACTATTTATTGTCTTTTACATTGCAAGTCTTTTTAATTGAGCTAATTGTTAAGTAGAATTTTAATTCCGCATTATTGCCATATTTCATATAGCCATCACCTATTCACCCCCCCTCTAGGTGATTTCACATAAGAAATTGTTACTAGCGCCATTACATCTAATAAGCTATTAAAGTCCTCTTGTGTAGATTGTCAGGTCACACATAATTCTCGCATGAGGAGAAGCCAATCATCTTCTGAACTTGAATTTTTTCTAAAGAGAGTCAGGAGACAGAGGTTGAGTCTATTGTGGTTACTCTTAGCGTTTCCTCTTCTAGTGAGTCATTGGAGTTCTTTGCTATGGTTCATTAGTACTCCTAGTGTTTCTTTTTTTAGAGAATATCTGGAGTTCTTTCATGAGTTTTTTTTAGAATTTTTATCGTTCTTGTAATGTGATACCATTAGCGGTGTTTGATGTATGTCCTAGAAAACCCATATCCTTTTCCTATTTAAGAATTATACCTAGTGAGTCTGATGCATTATATTTGCCTGTTACACAGAGATCCCTAGACAGATAGCAATTTTTAATGATGACTATATTTATTGCATATCTATATAGTATCTTACAGGAATTTACAGTTGATGATGAGGTGATGGTTACGATTCAGTTTGAAAGGTTCTTTTTAGAAATTGTGAGAAAGTTGCATGCTCGATGTATTGGTTCCTATAGAGTTCTGAGAAAGATTGCTTCCATTACCCATGAGTTGGATATCCTGTGGGATCCTCGTATCAATCTAGTTTTCAATGGGGAGAATTTGACTTTTTCTGATACATGTACCTTTCTACATCTACCATTGACTGCAGCTAATCTGTTACAAAGGCCAATTTCATCTCTACCACCTTAGTTCAGCTTGATGCATGAATGTTGGTTCCCAACCACCACTATGACCCGATTTAGATGTTCGAGTGAGGAGATTGCTTAGTTCAACTATGACGTGCTTGACATTTGTTAACACTACATCACAAGAGATGAATGTTGGCCCAAAGTCTCACTCTAATTTTGATGATGATTAACTCATGTAATTATAGTGCTAATGATCCTGTGTTATTTAAGTTTCAAATAATAATCAAAATCTTAGTTCGATATCGAGCTTCTTTAAAAGACTCAAAGTCAAGTTTGAAGCTAACATGTGTTGCTTCAAGAACTCAAGCATAAAGATCATAACAAGCACTCAAGAAGGAGTCAAGCTTGAAAGAATCAAGTTTGATTAAGTCAAGATGAAGAAGATGATTTCAAGAAGAAGACTCCAGTTTATAAGGACTTTTAGATTTTTTGTAAAGTTTAAATTAGACTTGATTGCTTAAGCTTACACAAATAAAAGATTGATAGTTTTTCAAGATCAAAACTCAAAACTTTTAGTTTAACCTATTTTGATTTAACTAGTTTGTGTTTTGGTTCTGTGAAAAGAAATTCTAAAAAATAAGTTCATATTGTTTTATATGTGTGAAATTTTATCCGTACACATTGGTATTTCAAATGAGTTTGAGAAACTTGTTTTTTTATATACAAGTTTGGGAAAGCTTATTTTTTAATTTAAAGTTTAGTTTTTGGAAAAATATTTTTTTATAGTTTATGTTTCCAAAGTTAACTTCAAAAAGAAGTTCACATGTTTGTAATATGCGTTGATTTTTAATCCCACATATTTGTACTCTAAAAGTATTTACATGAACTTATTTTTGTAAATTTTTTAGAAATTGTTTGTTTTAAAAGGATTTTTAAAATTATAAAAAAAATAGGTTTGTTGGCCTATATCAGTCGACCGGGTGTCACAAGCAAACTGCTTGTGCACACGATTGACCACGTGGTCGACCGTTGGCAGCTGGACCGGACAGTCGACAGCCAATTGTGCAGAGCAGAAAAATCTACTCTCGATGGTCGATCGAGCGGTCAACTGCTGGCTCTAACGGCTAGATTTCTAGCCGTTGGCGATCGACCAGACAATCGACTACACTGCTGCCAAAGGCAGCAGGTTGCCTATAATGGCTAGTTTTTTATTTTCTATTTTTGTTTTATTATCAACCGACTATTTTTTACCTTTTATGAGTTTAAACATATTTTTAACACTTGGATTAATCTCTAATGGATCTTACCTATTGCCTATAAATAGGAGCCATTTGTAGAGAGTTCCAAGAAGAGTTTTTAGTTTCTGAAAAAGTTTGAAAAATCAAGAAAACAAGTTTTTTGGAAGAAATTATTTTTGTGCTACAAATACTTACATCTTTAAAGAAGTTTTTCCATAGTTTTTCTTGAGCCTCCACTTTTAAATCTCTAAGTTTTTCTCACACAACCTTGAACCAATTTCCTTTATCTACTCTATAGAAGCTTAGATTTCATTGTTTGTGGTCCAGGAGATTGATTACCAAGTGTTCATCATTGTATTTGAAGTTGTTAGAGGTTGCAGCCTCGGAGTGAGCTTGCAGGCTCATGATTGTAGGTATTGTGGCATCGGGTAAGGGTCTTGCGGGTCTAAGAGTTCTTGAGAACTTGTATAGTTGAGTGATCTTGCGGGATCGTGCATAGTAAAATCCTTCATTGTGGTGAAGGCGAAGACGTAGAACAAGTGGATTGAATCTAGAAACAATTCTCCCGTGTTTGCAATTGCTCATCATCTCTCTCTAACTTAACTCACTCTAGTTTCTATTTTGCTTTCTATTACTTGCCTATTTAAATGCTTGATATAGTTTTATTTGCTTACACTTGTTTGAACCAAAAGAGCAATTAAGTATCTCAACTCTTATTAAAGAGGAATCTTGAAGAGAAGTTTCTAGAGCCCTTAATCAGAAATTCGGCTTCACTCTTTGATATCTATTTATGTTAGTTTTAGTTAGTATAATTTTTAAATTTCGTATTTGATTAGCACATCACTTATTCACCTCCTCCAGGTGATTTACAGTGAATGCTTTCAAGCTGGGGAGAATAACGGGGACAACACTTTAGGAACTAGTTATCTTTAACTGCTTTTATTTTAGTTAGTTGTTTATTAGTTATTTGCTTATATTTAGTCCCACATTGATTGTGGCAGGATTCTTCCTCTTGATGTAAGTCTATAGAAGGCTAAGCTTATTGTTGAAGTTTTCAATCATGAATGAAAATAAAAATTGCTTGCTATAGCTTTGAGAGTCTGTGTCCTGAGAAACCCTAGAAAGAGTCTCAATTGTTAGATTGTATGCTGGGTGAGACCCTAGAGAGAGAATCTCAATTATTAGCATGTGTGCTGGGTGAGAAACCCTAGGGAGAGAATCTCATTATTTTGTATCCCATCAATATGCCATCTGAGGTGTCCAAAGGATTTGAGGTACATGTCTCCCCTAAAATGAAAATATTATAAACCCACTCTCCTCTTTGAGCTATTTTTAGAAATTAGGGTTAGATAAATGGGAACTAGTAAGGAAGATGAATGGTAACACCAAAATTGAGGAATTCAGATTTTCTCTTTCCTTAAAACAATATTCGCTCCTTATACGATATCAGCAAATCTGCCTCCCAAAATAATTCAGGACCAGATATTTTTGTGTTGAAAGTGTTGGTTGCAGTGCAAGTTTCAACCGGAAAAGCACCCAACAAAGAGGAGAGAAGGATCATGAATTTGTTGTAATCTGTTTGGTAAGAATGACATGTTATTTATAGCCTTTGAAAACCCTGTCAATTTTAGACAGTTGCTAATATGAGCATTTATGACTGTTGGGATTTCAATAGTCATATCTTTTTAAATTTAAAAGTTATTTCCAAGTCGTATTCATTCAAATTTAAATTCACGTAAATATGAATTTATTCAAAAACTAAAAAGAAATATAGTGCAGCAAAATATAGCATTACATTGCAACTTGCAACGATGCAAGCGTGCAAAGTGCTAAGTGCGCCTAATAATGTGCCAAAATGCGCCCACGCTGCTCACAGTGCGCGATGCGGTGCACTGCATCGTAAGCCCATACCACCTTGTAACCCAAATCATAAAATTGTACTAATATTACCATATATACAACTTTTCTTTTATTACTCTTTTCCATGTGGGACTAACTTCCTTAGTATAGAAAAGAGACATGAGCTTATTTCAATTTAAGCTCAATAAGTTAGAAAATTCCAACAGTTATTTCCTCGTCATAAACTAAAACACATCTAAAGTAAAGAGGAGAAAGATAAAAAGAAGGGAGAAAAAGAAAGGAGAAGAGAAAAGGACGCTTTCTTTGAAGGTAAAGTTTTTCCAATTGATCATCAACACAATCCACAAGATTTTTTCTCATGTTTATAAAGAATATTTACACTTGATCATGTGTAGGAAGCATGCAAGATTGGGTTTGATAGAAAGAAAGCGAAAAAGTTTCCCGGCGAGGCTCGCCGGTGACGATGTTGTTGGCCCAGAGGCCTTCCACTCTAGTTTTGATGATGATTAACTCATGTAGTTATAGTTTACTAATAATCTTGTGATGTTTAGTTTCAGATACTTAACCAAGATATTAGCAGGTGATTAGCTTCAACAAAGGTGTTTTTGGAGCTTTCACATGGTGATTCAAGAGCCCGACCGTCAAAGTTCATATCTAACACTCGTTGGAGTCAAGCTCGGTGGATCACGTTTGGATCGAGTCGACTTGGAGACGGCGCTCTACAAGAAGACTTCGGTACATTATTTAGTTTATAGTTTAGATCCATTGTTAAAGATTAGATAGTATGATATGCAAAAATTCACAACACACACGTTTCATGTTTATTGGTTTTCGGTTTTTGGCTTAACCGATCATGGTTTTCATGAATAGATAGAATCAAAACAAGTTTACATGGTTTAGTGTATATTAGATTTGTTCTATATACATGTATGCTTCAACTATTTAGACAAACTTATTTTGATATGCCTATTCATGTATTTGGAGTTTTGTATTTAGACAAAACGTATTTTTGAATTTAATGTCAAAAACATTGATATGTATCTTTATATGTATATTGGATTATATCCATATACTATATGCCTCAAAGTTGTTTTAATATCATGTTTTTGTATTTGCAAGTATTTTGGACAAAACGATGTTTCAATTCAAAAATCCAAGTTTTGAAAAATACTGATTTTGGTTTTCGATAAAATTTCAAGGACACAAAAATGGTTCAAATAGTTTGAAATATGTTGATTGAGATTTAAGAGTTTGTAAAGAAAAAGATTGAGTTGTAGAATTCTTAGTCTCAATGCTATCCGCTGCAGCAAGGGCCAAAGTGGGTCGTGATCCTCAGGGAAGGATGTGATGCAAGCTTTTCGGACGATTTCTCTGTATGCTTCAAATAAGACAAAGGAGAGATTAGATTTGAAATATATATGATTAAAGAGGTATGGTTTTACTAATCTTCTACCACAACCCACAATGCAAGTCTTGGATGTTGAATATCATTTTGAGATACATATGATTTACCCTAGGTTTATTAAAAAGGATTCAAGTAAGAAAAGATGATATTAGAATCTAACTAGTTTGCATTACCAAAAACTCAACAAAGATTCATCCTAACTTCTAAATACAGCATAAGAAAAGTGTTATCTTAAATTTATGCTGTCTAAGTTCTTAAGTATGAAGTTATGAAGAGTTGCTTAAGTGTGCAATCTAGATTAAGAAATCTAGCTATCAGTTTAATCTTCAAGAAAATCAATCTTAGACCTAGGGTTTCTAAAAATTGATCGTCAATCTATTCAACTCCTAAACTGCCCTAGGGTTGCTTAAGAGATCAGCAAACCACACTAAGAATTAGTTAGTCATCATTTTTTTTAATTATTTTTTTTATTTTACTTAATGAGAAGAATTGTGAAAGAAGGAAAAACAAAACAAATCAAGAGATCACAGATCAAAAACTAAAATCAGAGATCACAGAGAAAAGAAACAAAATTAACTGACAAGAATTAAATGGCAAAAGAGGTAACCTTTATTCGAAAAATGTCTTCCCAAATACAAGCTCCTTCTTCTCCACAATGTGCTTAAAACGAAATTACAAATTGCAGAAATTTAGGAAAAGCTAAAGAAAACCCTAATCTCCTCGTCTCTGGCTCCCCTCTCTGTTGCGTCTGCAGGGGTATTTATAGGCTCAGAAGGAAGTAGAGTCCCAGTGAAACACTGCCAAGAAATCTGGTACGCAGCCTCATCCATATTGCCGCGGAAACGCGGCTCTGGCCGCGTTTCCGCGGCCAGAATCTTATCCCTGGCCGCGCGCTTTTGCGCGTAACCTCCTCTGGTCTGTCCATCTGGGCATATCTATCTGGCTCTGACATCTCGACTCTTTAATTTGAGATTTCGGGATAACTTGGAAATCAAGTTACCATAAATCCAAATCTCTTCCAAAACGAATTTCATCCTTGCACTCTTATTTATCCTCATCCACCAAGCATTTAGGGTTGAATAGAATTCTATCCTTTCCCTCTTTGTAGTATTTGCAATATTTACACTTTGTATTTGCACTTTTGACATTTTGTAATTGCACTTTTGCACTTGGACTTGGACATGGGCTTTTGGGCTTCATTTAGTCTTTTATTCTTTATTTAAAAACACTCAAGGCCTGCACACAATAAATAATAAAATATTAGTTAATTATGCATAGTTGTGTGAATAATATGAAAATGTGATGGTAAATGTGATGACAATTATGCATTTTTCACTACCTATCATATGTGTTGAATTTTTTCACACATGTTTGCATATTAAAGATAATACAAGAACTATTTTTGTAGATTTTTAGAGAATTTATGGGATTTATTTGATAATTAAAAACCCAATTTTCAAGTTCTGAAATTTGCCTGCCAGGCTATGGCGGTCGACCGGACCAGAAGCCGGTCGACCGGAACGGTCGACCGGATGTGCACGAGACGTGCACAAAGGCCATTTGGTTTGGCCGGTCGACCGTGCGGTCGACCGACTGAAGTCTCCTTACTCTTGAGTAAGGACGGTCGACCGGAGGTTGGCTACGGTCAAATTTTGACCGTTGGTCGGTCCGGTCGATGGTCAATTCTGACCATAATTGGCTGCCAACGGATAGTTTTTCAAATGGCTATATAAATGGGTTTTCTCTTGACTGTTTTGAACAAGTTTTTGGAGAGCTTATTTTCTAATCTTACTAGTGTTTTTGCAGCAATTAAAAGAAGTTTTGGGCTTTAAAGTTTACATTTAATTTGGTGTTTTTCTAGGGTTTGGAAAATCAAAGAAAAGTGATTTTGGGAAAAGTGTTTTTGGTTCATCTTCTTCATCCTTATTTCTAGTTTTTCCCAAGGATTTTCTTTGAGCATTTATTTTTCATTCCTTTGGTTTTTCTCACACTTGAGCTTATTATTCTATCCTATCTATTAGGATCTTTGTTTTGTGGGAAAAGAATTGGTTTGTGATCTTTTGATCACTAAGTTGTAAACCCTCCTACTTTGTGTTATCCCTCTTGTATAGAGGTTGATTATTGGAGTGGTGGCTTTGTGCCCTATCCCTCTTGTGAGAGGTTGATTGGTTGTTTGGCTTTGTGCCTATCCCTCATTTGTGAGGTTGATTTGTGTTGGCTTTGTGCCTAGCCTCTAAGTGTAGAGGTTGTGTTTTAAAAAGAGGAGTTGTGTACTCCAAATTATTGTATTGCCTCAAATCCTCAGTGGAGGTTCCCTGTGCGGGAGTCCTGTGTGGACAAGTTAATGGAAATCCTTCTGTGTGAAGGCGGGGACGTAGAGTTGTGTGCTCGAACCTCGAACATATCTCGGTGTTTGCGTTTGATCCATTGACTCTAACTCTCTCTTTTATATTGTGCCTTGCATTGATTCATATTATCATATCATACTTATATGCTTGGTTGTGATTGTTTGTGTGCCTCACTTGTGTCTAACCACGAGAGCTTCATATAGCACCTCAACTCTTATTCAGAGGAATCAAGAGGAGTTAGTCCAGAGCCCTTCACCGGGAATTCGGCTACACTCGTTGGTTACACTAAGTGTGTTTGCAATTAAGTTTTTAATTTTCGCATTTTGTTCATTAGATTAGCCGTACACCTATTCACCCCCTAGGTGTACTTACAATTGGTATCAGAGCCTACGCTCCTGATATTAGGTTTAACCACCTAGGAGTGTGATCTTAGTTTTGCTAATCTATCATTTGCATTTGCATACATATAGTTTGCACTCATGGATAGCCCTCCCATGTTTGATATCTCTAGACTTGATATATGGAAGGTTATGATGAGTTGTCATTTAAAAGCCCTAGGATATAAAGTTTATCTTGCCATTACCAAGGAATCCTATCTCAGTGATAGCAAGCATATAGAGGCCAATGCACTAGCCCTAAAGGCACTTAGAGCATCCCTTGATAAAAAATTTTACATGTGTTTTCTCACTATGATTCCGCTTTTGCAGTATGAAACATTTTGACATCTCCCGAGCTACCAACGCTTATCAATAAGAAGAGAGAATCTAGTCGAGACAAGTCCGACGAACGTTGCTTCATGGTCCAAGGGAATGACTCCCTTGAGGTACACTCGGACACTCAACTAGATGTTAGTACTAGTTTATATTGCAATGAGTGTATGGATGCACAAGCCTTGAATGATGAACTTGCCAAAATTATGAAAATTTGATTTCAAAATACAAATTTTTGAAAAAGGATAGTCTTGTTTTAAAGAAGAAAATAAAAATTTATCTTCTAGACTTGAGATTGCTTTACAAGAAAAGGTTGAGATTTCAAATGAGTGTGACTCTT
The DNA here is from genome assembly GCA_038442645.1 of Agave tequilana. NCBI lineage: Eukaryota > Viridiplantae > Streptophyta > Magnoliopsida > Asparagales > Asparagaceae > Agave > Agave tequilana. The sequence continues at coordinate 185,188 of JAVJIF010006586.1, forward strand.
TGAAAACCCAACTTGAACTTGTTTTAAATGAAAACAAGATTTTGAAAAATAAAAATGATTGCAATGAGGTTTTGAAGAAATTGAGATCTTGTCTTCAAAACTTGATTTTGTTGTAAAAGAGAATGATTCCTTGAAAATAAAAATTGCTTCTATTTCAAGGAATTGGAAATTGTTTCAAATAAAAATGTTTCTTTGAAAAAGGATTTAGATTATCATGTTTGCCATGCTAGTGTAGCTTTACATTCTAGCTCACCTATTGCATGCACCTCTTCTATAATTGAAAATGATATTTGCTTGTTAAAGAAGAGTGTTGATTGTTTGGGCTCAACTTTGAGCCATTGTGCTTTGAACCACTCACGGTTGGAATCTATGTTTCGAAAAAAACAAGTTCCTCTTATGCATGCACACAAATCACGGCGCACACATGCTCCTCACGTACACACTCATAACACGATGTATGCTCATGTGTACACATGTACACATTGTGGACGTAAGGGTCACCTTACTAAATTTTGCTATGATAAGATACATGATGTAAATTTAGCAACTAAATCTGTTTGGGTTAGAAAAGGAGCTAACCCCCATGGACCCAAAAGAGTATGGGTATCAAAGACCACCCTTATTGTATTTGATGTAGGTGTGGGCTCTCGCATGACGTGAGAGCGATGGTGCCTTGAGGTGAATGCGTTCCGAGCTTAAAGAGGACTATTTGGATGCATCACTTTCAAGGGGAATTTGGTGGGAGGACCACCTTGTTTTGGAAACATGGAGAGTTGCCTTCTTGGTTTTGGTAACGATCGCTTACTCCTCATTTATGTTTACATGCCTTTCATGTCATTGATTTTTAGCATGTTTTGATGTTTCATGATTAGGATGTTAAATGTCATGATTATTAGACTTGTGATATGCATGATTTGTATTTGAGATCACCCATATTTAATATGGATTTATACCTTTGTGTTCTCATATTTGGTTTAGCTATTATGTATATCATAGCTCTAATCCATGGGCATTTGCCATAATGATCATATGAGTTTTATTTTGATTTCTATGCTTCATATTTTGATTACATGTTTAGATGTTAGCTTTCATTAAAACTTGGATATATACTTGTACAACTAGTGAGCCACAAATAGATTATTATGTGTTTTGTGCTTGAATGCTCATTTGTACTTATTAGATGTACTAATATAGCCTAGTTTTGATAATTCATACATTTGACTTGTATTCTCAGTTTGTACATGTTTTCATGTGAATGTTTAACTTCATGTATATGTCTATTTTGTCTAAACTATTAGCTATACATATACATCCTTGAGCCACTTGCCTTCATGCATATACTTTTGTGGACTCGTTTATATTTAGATATGTATGTATACTTTAGTTTGTACATGACATACATATACCTTAAAGGATTCATGTTTTCATGTTTTAAGGAATTTCTTATTGAGCTTAATTGCCCATTTTCATGAGTATGTTTTTCACATAACTCTTATACACTCACATTATTTAAATGTTTTCTCATGACTTTGTTTTCATGAGTACAATTTGTGCTATATAGATGTTGAGTGTTTGGTGATCATGTGATTTGCATGTTTTTCATGAAAAATATTCTTGTTTTATTCTTTTCTTGAAGGATTTCGTACTAGTTTACAAATTTTTCTTATAACTATAGTTCGTATTCTTAATTATGGTAGAGCTTTTTCAAACATTATATTTTCAAACTTATTTTTGAAAACCCCTACTCATTGAAGGACGGTTGGTTGGGCGACCATACCTTGTATGCTTATTATTGAAAATCCTTTTAAACATGTGCATGAAATAGGTGGTAGGAAGTATGAGTTATACACTTGATCGTATTATGTTTTCAATTGGTATCAATAGATCTTTTCAATTGGTATCACTATTGACATTCTTTTTGTATACTCATATATGTTTCCATATATGTATGCTTACACCTCAAATAGTATCAATTTCGATTGGTATTCAATTTTCATACATATATATATATACTTTATTTGTGCTTACTATATCTCTATATCTTTGAGCACAAATGTTAGTTATACTAAGCTTGATTTCTTAAATGACTATTATATTTCAATTGATTATATTTCAATTGGTATTTTATACAAGCTTATGCATCATTTTGTTTGGTAAAGGGGGAGAAAATTCATATTTCACTTTTTAATTGATTTTGTTTATCTTTGGTATTTTACTCCCACACTTTATGTTGAAAAATGATATTGATTTTTTTTATTGGTATCATATGCTCCTAATGAAAAATTACTTTTAATTGGTACTAATCTTTACAATTGATATCAAGATTACTATATGTCTACTTCATTCAATTGATATCAAAATTTTTGGTTGAATTCTTCAACATGTTTTATTTACTTACAATTGGTATTTGTTTTATGCACTTTCAATTGGTATGTTTTATTAATATCATGATGCACTAAATTGATATATTTTTTAATTGGTATCATAAAGTTTTGATTTGATTTCACCCCTTATTGATATTTTTTTGTTTAAGACAAAAAAGGGGAGAACATTTTTTTATTGTTTTCTTTGACCCCTTTGTTGATGATTGACAAAAAGAGGGAGAAGTATTTGAGTTTATATGCATGTTTATATGTTTTATCGAAGTTTGTTTCATATTGATATCAAGAGAATTTGTTTTTATTTTAAACAAAAGGAAAAGTAATTTATTTTAAAATTTTGTATCAAGAGCATGTTCATTTCATTGTTTTATGCATGTTGATGCATATTCATGTTTAGTATTCATTGCATATATTTATTCTTTATTGCTATGCATGAGTTAAGGGGGAGCTTCCTTGAAGCTTAACTTTAATCCATGCATATATAACTCTATGAGTTTTGTCATCATCAAAAAGGGGGAGATTGTTGGCCCAGAGGCCTTCCACTCTAGTTTTGATGATGATTAACTCATGTAGTTATAGTTTACTAATAATCTTGTAATGTTTAGTTTCAGATACTTAACCAAGATATTAGTAGGTGATTAGCTTCAACAAAGGTGTTTTTGGAGCTTTCACTGGTGATTCAAGAGCTCGAACGTCAAAGTTCATATCTAGCACTCATTGGAGTCAAGCTCGGTGGATCACATTGGAATCGAGTCGACTTGAAAACGACGCTCTACAAGAAGACTTCGGTACATTGTTTAGTTTATAGTTTAGATCCATTGTTAAAAATTAGATAGTGTGATATGCTCAAGTTCACAACACACACGTTTCATGTTTATTGGTTTTCGGTTTTTGGCTTAACCGATCTTGGTTTTCATGAATAGATAGAATCAAAATAAGTTTACATGGTTTAGAATATATTAGATTTGTTCTATATACATGTATGCTTCAACTATTTAGCAAACTTATTTTGATATGCCTATTCATGTATTTGGAGTTTTGTATTTAGACAAACGTATTTTTGGATTTAATGTCAAAAACATTGATATATATTTTTATATGTATATTGGATTATATCCATATACTATATGCCTCAAAGTTGTTTTAATATCATTTTTTGTATTTGCAAGTGTTTTGGACAAAACGATGTTTCAATTCAAAATTTCAAGTTTTGGAAAATACAGATTTTGGTTTTCGGTAAAATTTCAAGGACACAAAAATGGTTCAAATAGTTTGAAATATGTGTTGAATTTTTTCACACATGTTTGCATATCAAAGATAATACAAGAACTTATTTTTGTGAATTTTTAGAAAATTTATGGGATTTATTTGATGATTAAAAACCCAGTTTTCAAGTTCTGAAATTTGCCTGCCAGGCTATGGCGGTCGACGACCAGTTGACCGGACCAGGAGCCGGTCGACCGGAATGGTCGACCGGATGTGCACGAGACGTGCACAAAGGCCATTTGGTTTGGCCGGTCGACCGTGCGGCCGACCGACTGAAGCCTCCTTACTCTCGGGTAAGGACGGTCGACCGGGCAGTCGACCGGAGGTTGGCTACGGTCAAATTTCGACCGTTGGCCGGTCGACCGGCCGGTCGACCGGATGGTCAATTCTGACCATAATTGGCTGCCAACGGATAGTTTTTCAAATGGCTATATAAATGGGTTTTCTCTTGATTGTTTTAAACAAGTTTTTGGAGAGTTTATTTTCTGATTTTACTAGTGTTTTTGCAGCAATTAAAAAGAAGTTTTGGGCTTTAAAGTTTACATTTGATTTGGTATTTTTCTAGGGTTTAGAAAATCAAAGAAAAGTGATTTCGGGAAAAGTGTTTTTGGTTCATCTTCTTCATCCTTATTTCTACTTTTTCTCAAGGATTTTCTTTGAGTATTTATTTTCCATTCCTTTGGTTTTTCTCACACTTGAGCTTATTATTCTATCCTATCTATTAAGATCTTTGTTTTGTGGGAAAAGAATTGGTTTGTGGTCTTTTGATCACTAAGTTGTAAACCCTCCTACTTTGTATTATCCCTCTTGTGTAGAAGTTGATTATTGGAGTGATGGCTTTGTGCCCTATCCCTCTTGTGAGAGATTGATTGGTTGTTTGGCTTTGTGCCTATCCCTCATTTGTGAGGTTGATTTGTGTTGGCTTTGTGCCTAGCCTCTAAGTGTAGAGGTTGTGTTTGTAAAGAGAGAAGTTGTGTACTCCCGGTTATTGTATTCTCCAAATCCTCAGTGGAGGTTCCCTGTGTGGGAGTTATGTGTGGACAAGTTAGTGGAAATCCTTCTGTGTGAAGGCGAGGACGTAGAGCTGTGTGCTCGAACCTCGAAACATATCTCGGTGTTTGCGTCTGATCCATTGACTCTAACTCTCTCTTTTATATTGTGCCTTGCATTGATTCATATTGTCATATCATACTTATATGCTTGGTTGTGATTGTTTGTGTGCCTCACTTGTGTCTAACCAAGAGAGCTTCATATATCACCTCAACTCTTATTCAGAGGAATCAAGAGGAGTTCGTCCAGAGCCCTTCACCGGGAATTCGACTACACTCGTTGGTTACGCTAAGTGTGTCTGCAATTAAGCTTTTAATTTTCGTATTTTGTTCATTAGATTAGCCGTACACCTATTCACCCCTCCTCTAGGTGTACTTACAGATGTCACCAGTCAACCGTTGCCGCTGGCCAACGTGGCCATAGTCAGCGTCAACCTATGGCCAGGGGTGGCAAAAGAGCGCCTCTACACTGCCTTGAACTCATTTTAGTGGGTTCAGGTACAACAACCCAAGGAATAAGAAATGGAGGGAATCATCCCCCCCCCCTGAGACTTAAAGTATTTAATTTTAGGCCACACATGACTCCTAAAAAACCTTGGATAAATTATAAAATACGCCTTACAATATCTTAAATACATTATAATACTTTGTAGAAAATCTAGAAAAATTACTAAAATCCTATGAGCTATTATATTATATACATGTTTTAAGAGTAATTACATGAGATTACATAGATTTGTGTTGAAATTTTTGTGGTAAGAATGCAATAATTATAATTTATGAATTAATCACTAGTAATGGTCATTGCTTGTATTTAGGAAAATATTGTGTAGTCCAGAAATGATTCTGTTAGCGCCACCAAGAGGACTTTTGACCTTCCGAAGTGATTATAACTGAGAGATTTTTTTCTTTTTAGTTACGATGCTTTAAACTATTTTTTATTTTTTTTTACAAATTTGGTTATACTGCATACTTCAAATTGCTTTACAATACTTGTTCATTTCTCTTATGAAAATAATGGCTAATAGACAAAGTTTTACTTAGTGTGTTCCTACTATTTTTTACTAAGAATTTTTGATTATTTATGATTTCAACGTGTGATTATCTAGTGAATTTACCGTCTTGCTAGAAATGATTTATAACATCATATGGATATGATTTACATGTCTTGTATTACTTGTGTTAATTTAAGGAATATACTCATAGGCCAGGTGATTTGAATTGGAATATGTTCAGATTATACCGAGTTGTTAGATGCGTATGACGCTAAAATTATTATTCCATAATATTGGTTAGGCCCGTGATTGTATACGTTTTCACTTGCACTCAAATTGGTTGCATTTAGATTAAAGATATTGGTACACTAATGAAACTAAGAAAGTCATGCTAACTAAGAAAGTCACGCTATATCATGAACAGATGATTAGTTGTGTACCACTTTGGAAAAATATTCCTAGCTCCCGGAAAACGCGATGGTTACCATATGTCAATCATAGGGTAAGGTGTTTGACCAATTGAATCATGATCTTGCCTAATTCTTACATGCACAGTTCATTGTATGATTGTCTTATTTTCCTAGAGATGCAAACATTCGGAGCTGAAGTAGGCAAAAGCACGCCAATCCAGATTGATTCATCCAGTCTAATGTATTTTTTTATTTGTGTTTTGGTTTTATCTAAAAATGAGATGTGTAAAGTCTATAAATAGACTCTTGGACTGTTTGAAATTTTTACTGCTGAAATTTAAGAAAAAATTGTGATTAATTATTGTGATTAGGATTTTATTTCTATTTATCTCTACTATACCCTAACCCTATTATTTCTCTCTCTTCCACCTTTTTTCCTCGCCACCACCCCTATCTCAGTCTCTCTGTTCTTTGCAACATCATCAATGACAATATTATTCCTTCCACGTCGCTATCTTTTTCATGAAGTAGGCAAAAGCACGCCAATCCAGATTGATTCATCCAGTCTAATGTATTTTTTTATTTGTGTTTTGGTTTTATCTAAAAATGAGATGTGTAAAGTCTATAAATAGACTCTTGGACTGTTTGAAATTTTTACTGCTGAAATTTTAAGAAAAAAATTGTGATTAATTATTGTGATTAGGATTTTATTTCTATTTATCTCTACTATACCCTAACCCTATTATTTCTCTCTCTTCCACCTTTTTTCCTCGCCACCACCCCTATCTCAGTCTCTCTGTTCTTTGCAACATCATCAATGACAATATTATTCATTCCACGTCGTTATCTTTTTCATGACCATCGCAACCCATCTCCGTCGCCGCAGCCCCATCTTCCCCCGCAACTCCTCCTTCTCTTCATCTTCTCCTGTTACTCTCGTGCCTACCTTCCTCTGCTCACCCCCACCTTCCCTACCCACGTCGGTCGCCCACAACAGCCGAGCGCTGCCAACCACAAACCCTCCAAGTCTGCAACCTCCCTCCTCCTCGTCTTCATCAAAGCCTCTCCTTCTCCTGCTCCCTCATCTCCCGCAATCTCTCCGATCTCGCCCATCGTCGGTGAGGCCACGCCGGCCTCCACCAAGTGCTGTTGCGCCACTGATCCCTCTCCTCCTCATCGCGTCGTGCCGACGAACCGCCAACACCACCAACAACACCTGCAAGCAAGCAAGAAGAAATACATCATATCGGATTCAATTCCCTCAATCGACTCGAACCCGCACTCAAGAAAGAAGAAAAGGGCAAACAGATTTAAGTCATCCTACCTGCGTGCTATAGTAACCCAACACACACCCACATGCGGGAACAGGTTCAGAACAGGAAACAGACCTATTAAAAGCAACATCTTGATTTTCAGTTCGTAACTTTCACATCCAGCACCCGTTTTAGTTGATTTATGAGCTGTTGAGTTCTTGACAATGAGATCTACTCATCGGCATCCTCTATAGGCCGCTGAAGTCTCTGTAATCCTCAGTAGGTACGCTTTTCTAACTCGATCTTTTATTTGTGAGTCGATAACTAATTTTCTACTATTTTATTAAAATTTAATCTACTACCACAAATAGTGAGATTGAGAGATTCTGTCACCATATGTTTGCTATCATTTACCTTGATTTTACGAACTTGTGCAATCATAACTGAATAGCTGCATCATTTTATTTTAGCTTGCAAATGGTATGACTGCAACTGTATATTTTGTTAAATCTATATGTTTACATATTAGTTTTAACTATTTTCCTACCTAAGATCATATAGTGGGTGAAATGCAGAGAAGTTTTGTTCTATCACTTCTCTGATTCAGACGCATCATCGTTTCATATCAATTTGGTATTTGAGCACAGTTAGGGCAGGATTTGCATCATGTATGTATTTGTTTAAAAAAATTTACCGTTGTCTTGCATTAAAAAATCATCTAGTTTAGATTTGCATCTCTTCTTCATTTAGGTTTTGTGTAGTGCATGCCCACCCGTAGTGGATACCCATATCTGTTAGGATAGTCTAACAAGTCTCACACCACCCCAATGGATCCCCAACAGATTGCAACAATGTTCGTCGAGATAAATGTTAAGTTAGATACTATTAAGATATTTGAAGAGAGATTGGCCAAAGTAGAAGCCACGGTGAACCACTTGAGTACCCACAGGTGATTAATCCCCATCGAAAAATAACCGACATAACAACACCAATAACCCACCCCATCCTGATGCTCAATATCTGAAAAACACCAAGATCGATGTTCCCAACTTTGATGGACATCACGACCCACAATTTTTCATAGATTAATAATTTTTCATAAATTGAACACTTCAACTAGATAGGTACTTCACATGGTACAAACTCTCTGAGCCTAAGAAAGTTAAGTACGCTGCAATGAAACTGTTGGGCCAAGCTAGACCGTGTCTAGAAAATAAGTGTGCAGCCCGAGGTCGACCGTCGATTGATACATAGGATAGGATGAAATAGTTAGAAGCAAAATATGTGCCACCATCATTTAGTGTTCACCTCATGGACAATCAGCACCAATACACTCAAGGCAATAAATCTACAAAGGAGTATGTCAAAAGTTCGATGAATTCCTCATCAGATGTAGTACGCTCCATAAGGGGAAGCTTAGATTCTTTCTGGATTCAGAGAAAACCTTAAAGATGACCTACAAACTGAACTATCAGCTAAAGGAGTCAACGAATGAGAGGCAGCTTACATGTTAGTCCAAGATCTAGATTCTCTTAGGTTTACTGCAAAACTAAGAGTTTTGATTCAAAATCGAATGTGCCTAAAACTTTCTCCTTTTCCCAATTCAATAACCTAGTACCCAAAATCTCTCACATAAGGATGACATTAAAGGAAAGAGCCTTGAACGAGACAACAGAAATAAGGGCTCTGAGTTCTCTAAAGTTAGTTTCACAACTAAGTGCTATAAATGTTAAGGTTATGGACACTTAGCTGGCAATTGTCCTAGTCTCGTTAGGATCACTATTATAGATATAACACCCACCGAACTGGACTCTGATGTGTACATCTTTGAAGGAGAAGATTCTGAAACTAACGAAGAGCCCACAAATGATGATGTTGATCTCAATAGTATTAATCAAACACCATCAACTCACTTGTCTATTGTTAGATGTGTTTCCTCCCAACCAGCTAAAAAGGACAATTAGAGAAAAAGCTATCTTCCACACGTTCATCAAAATTGAAAATAAGAATTGTAAGGTGATAGTGAAAGTGAAAGTTGTATTAATGCAATATCATCTAGGTTGTGTGAAAAATCTTGGATTAAAGACTATAGCCCACCCCACCCATTCAAAGTGTCATGGATTAAGTCCACGACACTTGAGGTCAAACAATGATATCTTATCTCAGCCAATTCCAATCATTATAAAGACACGATCTGGTGTATGTGACCATTATGAATGTGGGTCAAGTCATATTAGGTAGACCATGATTGTTTGACAACCATTTACAGTCGACCCAACATGTGTCAATTTGAGCAGGAAGGTAAACAGATTAAGATACTACTCTTGAGACCCAAGACTGACAGCCCAAGCAGACATCCACTTTGGCGTTGCTGCTAACCCACCTTCCTTGCTTCTCATTGCTACTGCTCTTTTTCTATCTTTCACTAGTCATGCATACCCTATCCGTAATCACTTTCTCTCTTGCTGCTGACACCATCTCACTATAAAGTATTCGAGTCGCATCTGTATTTGCATCATACAAACACATACATAAACTACACAAAGAGATCAGCAATAAAAATAAACAGAGCAACGTGAAGCCTACTTTACGAAATGGGAGTAGAAAAATATTTACTTTTAATGTATGCGATTAAATGATGGTTCATATTTATCCTAAATGGTTTCTTTCAGGAACTGTTAAAATGTTGTTGTATTGGACCTTTCAAGATTTTGAATAAACTGAATTGCAATATTTGTGTTATAGATCTTTGAGATTATAACATTAGTTGTACTTTTAATACTAACAGTTTAGTGGATTATAAGGGTCTTGATTGTAGCCCATTAGTTGTTAAGTCTTCCCTTAAGTCATTTTCTGATAGCTTCTCACTTAGTCTACTCCCAAACACTCATCTATTACAACAGAGAGATATGATGGAATTATCATCACCAAATCTGATGGAACTCACAGGTACTAGATCCGTTAAAAAAAGGCACCAACTGTTAATTCACTGCTAGATCGAGGTGATTTGCAGTTGAGTGATCTAGTACAACATGTGAGCATTATTCCATCAGACTTGACGAGTCGAGTCTTTTCCCACCTGGAGAGAATGATGCAGACATTTAGAGTTAAAGGCAAAAGCACGCCAATCCAGATTGATTCATGCAGTCTTATGTATTTTTTCTTTTATTTGTGTTTTGGTTTTGTTAGGAGTTAGAAATTGTATTTTTCTTTGTAGTAGTGTATTCCCACATCAGGTATATCTAGAAAATGAGATGTGTAAAGTCTATACGTAAACTCTTGACTGTTTGAAATTTTTACTATCGAATTTTGAGAATAATTATGATTAATTATTGTGATTAGGATTTTATTCCTGTTTTCTCTACTAAATCCTAGGATTTTTTCTTGTTTTCTCTACTAAACCCTAATCCTAATATTTCTCTCACTCCACCTTCTTTCCTTGCCGACACTCCCTCTCTAATTCTCTTTGTTCTCTGCAACATCATCATCATCAACAACATCACTCCTTCGACTTTGTCATCTTTTCCATTACTGTCGCAGCCCATCTCTGCCGCCACAGCCTTGTCTTCTCCCGTAGCTCCTTCTCTTCATCTTCTCCCGTAACTCCCACACCCTCCCTCCTTTCTTCACCATCAACCTGTCTCCCCACGCCGGTCCGTCCACAACAGCCGAGCATCGCCAACCACAAACCCGCCACCAAGTCTGCCATCTCCATCCTCGTTGTCTTCATCAAAGCCTCTCCCTCTCCTGCTTCCATCTCTCACAATATCTCCGACCTCGCCCATCGTCGATAAGGTCATGCCGGCCTCCACCAAGTGCTGTCGCGTCACTGATCCCCCTCTCCCTCATTGCATCGCGCCGATGAACCACCACACCACCAACAGCAGCACATGTAAGCAAGCAGAAGAAGAAATACATCATATCAGGTTCAATTCCCTCAACCGACCCGAATCCGCACTAAAGAAAGAAAAAGGCAAACAAGTTTAAGTCACCCTACGTGCATGCTACAATAACCCAACCCACACCCACATGCTATAGTAGCAGAACGGGTTCAGAACAGGAAATAAACCCGGTAAGAGCATCACCTTGATTTTCAGTCCATAATTTCCACATCCTGCGCGCCTATTTCAGTTGATTTTTGAGTTGTTGAATTTCTGACGTCGAGATCTATGCACCGGCATCCTCTACAGGTCGTTGAGGTCTCTTTGATCCTTAGTAGGTATGTTTTCTAACTTGGTCTTTTATTTGTGGGTTGATACTGATTTTCTACTATTTTATCAATTTAATCTATTGTCTCAAATAGTGAATTAACAGATTATGTCACAATGTGTTTGTTGTCCTACATTAATTTTACAAACATGTGCCATCGTAGCTACATTATTTTATTTTAGATTTAGAATGATAGACTGTAACTGCATATTTTGTTAAAATCCATCTATTTGTATTAGTTTTAACTATTTTTGCTACTCAAAATTGTATAATTGGTGAACATAGCTAAGTTTTATTCTCATTGATTTCTGACTCACACGCATCAACATTTCACATCACCTAGTCTTGCTAGTTTTCCACACGCAAATGGAATATGGAAGGGTTTTAATTATTGTTATTAATCATATTATTTTATTCTATTATTTTAAAAAATGTAAATTGCTTCGCGTGATTCTCTATTTACTGGGCCGTTAGCTCATCCATTACTTACAACCTTTAGAGATCAGTTTGGCTCAGGCATGGAAGGAACCACTTCCGAGATTTCGTGAGCAAGTTCTAGAGTAAGATGATGTCCAGAGTCATCTTTAATAGTAGTAATAATGTTAAAAAGTGTGTAATGCTGGTATGAAGAAATGTAATATTCAAATATGTGATTTGCAGACTTTATGTATGCACTCTTATATGATAAGTTATCACTTGTACATATAATGTGTCTATTGCTCGAAAAAGGAGGTTAGGTCTTGCAGTTTAGCGAACTGAGGGTTGTGGCCGATGCGGCTGACTGTATTGACTCCTATGCCTACCACAATAATGTTTTGGGGCATCACATTATGTGAATATACAGTTTACTCCCACATCAAAACAGAATATAAAGATGGATGGGCTTAAATGAAGAGTAGGACCTACTAGGTTACTGGCTTATGTTTTTGGTCAAAGTGGTTCAAGCCTATAGATGAGGAGATTGTTAAAAGGTTAGGCCTTTGACTTAATAGTCTGATTTTGGGAAGTGGTACTATAACCCGTATTTAACGTTGGTGTTATTCCCCATGGGTCAAAGTGGTTTTAACCTGTACATAAGGTATCCATATTATTCTCCTTAGGTGGTTCAAGTTCTCCAAACCATTGGGATTTGCTGGTACTCATGATTGTAGCAGTGCTAAGAGGGGTAGAAAGGATATTGGAACTGGGGATCAAGTTATTACACTTTTTGTACTGTTATGACGCTATATTCGACAAGTACTTGCTTCCACATTATGATTTGGAATTAGGATCCATGATTTTAAGTTATAATTGAGATATAGCTTACAAACCTTTAAAATTCCTAAGATTGAAGGAAATTTGCACTCAAGTGTTCCTTAAGTTTTTATTAAGATATACATGTTTGGTTCGGATTTAAATGTTGGGTTTGATGTTTAATAGATGAAACTTTAAGTGGTTTCTTAAAGTTTTTCAAATCGGTTTCCAAGGAACTTTCATGGCTGCTCATGTCTCCTCCCATTTAGTGATCCTTTTATGAGTTGTTTTTTTCCACACAAAAGTATAGTCCCTCGGGAAAAATGGAAATGACCCCCCTTGGATTTGTGTTACATCTCAAGTGCATATAATCAATTATTAGGCTTTTATGATACACCACGTGCTCAGCCCGACATAATTAACCATGTTTTGAGTGAATGCGGAATGTGGCTGTAGAGATAGGACCTAACATGGTAATTTTTCTTTCTTTATTTTTGCTCAAATCAACTCTGTTTCTAGCTCACTAATCATACATGGATGATGATTGGACTAAGTCTAACTAGTCATCACATTGGATACTGACTAGTCTTGCCAGTGTTGCTAACTAACCTGGTGAATTGATGCAGCTAGCCCACATGAATCACATACACTTTACAAAAATTATCCACACCATAGGACAACGTATGAGTCTCTCTTTACACAAGAGAATGCTCTCTATGGCTATCTGCTTCGCAACTTCCTTATCTCATCCTCATTGCTTTTCAAGCAAGATTTATCTGCTTCAAATTTCTATTTCCTGGAGAAACTCTATTCACCTCTCGTGGTTTATCTCATGGTCCACCGCTTCATATGAATGCACACGCGCAAGCACAATGGGAGCTTAATGTACTGCTCATCGGAGAGCCATGCATGGCTAGTGAATAGTCCTCTAGCGCAACCATTTTCACTTGATTCCTTAATAGGCCGGTAACATAGTTCGCAACTCTAAATTCCTCAATTTTAGTTCTGGATAGTCTAGCACATTACTTCCTAGCCCACATGAATATACTGTAAAAATTATCCACCCCATAGAACAACATACAACAACGAACCTCTTTAGCACATTACTTCCCAGCTGAGGTTGATGAGTAGAGAATAGGATTTTATTTTGTGTAGAGTATATGAAACAAAAAGGAAAATTTAGATCTAGGGTTCATATATTGGGTTTTGATGTTAGGCATTCAGATCTTATTGGAGTATAGCATTTCCGAGTTTTGATTTTAGGGTTAGTTCTCACTGTTTCATTCTATTTTAATGGGAGATGGGCATCTATAATTACTTCTTTTTTTTTCCTTGGCGTCAAAAGGAATTTTTATGTAAAAAAAGATGGGAAAAGAGAAAACACAAATTAAGGGTAGCGGCAGTTGTCTCATCCCCAGTTTTAAGCTTAAGGTACCTCAGCTATTTGTTATAATCTAAACCAAACAAATTAGTTTCCGAAACTGTTCAATATTTGGATTAAATAAGCATAATTTGTGAGACAAATATTAAGCACTTTCTCACCTAAAATCCCCGAACAAATGGGTCCATGTTTGCTGGCAAATTCCAGCAGCAGATAATGCAAGTTATGAGTTCATTATTTAATGACAAGCTGTCTAGTTAAGATTTAGTAAAGAGATGCAGAATTCTGAACATTACCCAGATAAACTCCTTGGGCAAGCAATTTATCTGCTTCCTTTGCTTGAGTGTGTGCTAACTCCTCGGTATATGTATCACAGCTTCAAGGACATGATTATACCTAGTGAATTTTCATTACATGAAATCAGTTAAAAACCTTTGGATACAAAGGAAAAAAAACATGTTGGAAGTGGTAACAACCCATAACTGCAAGAGGGGAACTTGAGCTGAACTGTTAAAAGGTAGCTGTGTGGGACAAGGAGGGGCAAGTTTGAGGGATGCCTCTAACAGGATAATGAGAGTAATTTCCCTCCTCATTTGGGGAGTGGATAAAGTAAATCTACATTATCCATTGATTTTTTTTTTTTTTTCAATTTTAAGGAAGAAGTAGCAGAGTATGCTGCAAGAGAGTAGGAAGAATAGTTGAGAAATTCAATCATACCTCTTTATCTTTGTAGGAAAATGTTTGTGAGCTCCAAAGAAGTTATTTTCTTGGTTCTAATAAGCTCTCCGAGTTCAAGTACCTGCAGTTGTCAATACAGAAAAATAAATTAATGCCATATGGTGCTACCAGACAATAAACAGAAACATGAAGCAATCATAATTATCATCTAAGCCTTCCTCTCATCAAGATGGGATTAGCTAAGGACCATAAGGTTCCCTCCTTGAAAGATGGACCAAATTTTATCAACACCAACCTCCATCATCCTTCTGGCTGCAAATTTCAGCAAATCCCAACAAGCAAAGAAAAGAAAAGGAAAGATACAATGGGAAACAACTTGGAAGTCCAGTTGAACGGTTAGGCTGCTTATCGTCGTTGGTCATGTAGTTTAAGGTCAAAGGAGAGATCCTCAAAATTCTCCTGGATTCAGAATCATCCCCCCCAGATTAAAGGAAGAGGTTTAGAAGATAGGTGAAAACAATAAAACTGTTAAGGAATTTGCACCCAATGATGTTTAAAGGCAGACGGAAGTATCGGCAGGAAAAAGAAATTTACCGTCATGAAGGCAATATCATCCTCCTTTACTGGCCTCTGCACTCCATATAGAGAAGGATAATTAAATTTTTCAATATTTTTGGGAGCTTCATTGCTGCCCCATGATGAATTGAATACTAAAACTGATGGTTATGAAGGCCTCCATCATCAGATGCTACCATCGCGCGGTTCTCTCTGAACACAGGTATGTTGAACTCCTTTGCACCATTCATCATTTCTTGAACCTATTGAGATTACAAGTCAAATTACACTACTCTGTCACACATCCACAAGAAAGAAACTTTACAGAATTCAGAGTGAATTATTATGTAATTATTTCAACATACCTGTGAGTCATTAAAAAAATTCTCATCAAAATATTTTAATGCCTTATTGAGTCCAGAAATATCATTAACTTCCTCTTTGCAACTGATTTCTTTTGCTGGAACAGTTTGCTTTCCGTCCTCCTGACAGTGGCAAGGAATGATAACCATTTGAATAAGAAAAATGTAAATGGGAACAGATTAGAACTGAATCCTCCTACCTTCCATATCTTATGATATCTCGAGACATGTGTAAAGAATGACCATGGACTTTATGGGGCATGAGTTCCCAGATTCTATTACATACACTCACCTGTGTTACAGATGTCAGGAAAAATAATACATTTGCTCTTCTAAATAGTAAAATCAGAGCTACTTCATTTTTCATCCAACCCAAATAACAATATACTGCTAATTAAATCAACGGTAAATTGCACTTACCCTCCTGACTTCTAATAATGCTTAATGCTTATAACTCTGAAACATGGTAAATTAGTCAGCAATACCCACTGCGATTACAAACTACAGCATACTGTACTTACATCATTTTGCATTAAAGGCATCACTTACTGATTGCCGTGTCTAGGGGTTTTATACCAAGTTCTCCTACTATTGTAGTTCACTGGGGTCATTAGCATTTTAACCTTAACTGAGAGGTTCCTCGGCATGGCAACTCCAACAGATTAGTACAGATCATCACAAACAATTAACAAAACATGATGTATGTGCCTAACAAATATATTTTGGAACGAGCTAATTCTTTGGGAAGACTATTTCATCTAGTCTTGCTCAAGGAGACAGCCATATACAAGACACCAATTTAAATTAACAGTGTATTGATGTTGCCAGCAATATTTATCATGAAAATACTAAAAAAGCATGAAGTAGAGCAACTTTGAACACCCAAAAATCACACCCATGCTCAATTAACCACCCCTACTCATTTAATCACCAGTGACAAAATTCCAAGAGCCCCCAAATTTACTACCCAAAAAAATGAGCCTGTGGACTATTTTTTGGGTGTTGAAATGGCTCTAGGACATCACTCCTGCATGTAAAAAAAAAGACCAAAGAGGCATAACGCGCATAATAATTTTCCCTCAGCCAGACACAGTGAACAAGTCTAAACTAGAAACCGCAAAGGATCAAAAGCTTGTGTTGGACCATTTACCATATGGGAGATAAGATCTGCTGCTAGTGTTTTGCAGCAGAAAGGAAAGGCCAAAACTGCGAAAAGGAGAAAAAAGATAGAAAAGAGACGCGCCGGCTGCCGCCAATACAGGGCGCAGAACACGCGACTCATGGCGCAGAGAGGGGGGGAGAGAGAGAAGGGAGAGCGGAGCTTGCCTCGAGAAGAAGTGCTAGGATTTATAAAGAGAATACTGGCAACATTGTCCTCATACTTTTAAGTAAATGTGGGCAGAGGGGTTAATTGTTGACCGGCGGCTGTGTGTTGAACAATATAATTCTTTGTAGAAAAAGAAGCCTTACTTTAGGGCGGTTTGTTTCGCGTAAAATGCGTAATTCATAAATGACTTATAACTCAGTTACAACTACGGCATTGTTTTGGATCGTAATTCGTAAAAGACTTACACAACTCAATTACTCTTCACTTGCAACCCAATTACTACTCACTTACAGCCCAGTTACAGTTAATTTTGGGTCATACAAATTTGTATTATTTTGTTATGTTAATATTAAATTTTTTAATATTTAACCATTTTTAATATTTATTTGTAATATTAAAATTTTTTAAATCACCAATAGTTAATTTTGTGATCAACTTTTTCACTTACGACTTACACATTACGACAACCAAACACCGTAAAGTACAATACACTTTTTTCACTTACAACTTTATATTATCAACCAAATACTATAAAGCTTACATGCATGTAACTCATTTACAAATGTAAAAGATTTTACCAATTACAACTTACGAATTACAGCCAATTATGACAACCAAACAGACCCTAAAATGAGGGTTCTCACTGTCAGCACAATGTTGTGCCCTCTCATCTGACTTTTGTGACATTGTTTTCAGTTCTTGTCGCACTCTTAGCAACGAAAATCTTAATGTAGATTCCATAGTGGTTCCAACAAAATTTTAAACGGATACAAGTCTATTACGCTTATCAATGCTAGTGATCCAGGACACTGACTAATCCTATAAATATTGACATGGACACTTGTTTTAGATTGTTTTCTATCTTCTTGATATTTTCTTATTTTTGCTGGCTAAAGTTGTTGGCAGATAAACTCAAAGAAAAATATTGAGATCATCACAAAAACTAATGATAAAATCATGAGCAAAATAATAAGCTGAAGGTTTCAATTGGTCTAATTAATTTCACTTCCAATACAATAAAGAGAGAAGATTGAGCGTACCATCATTGAGAGGGATCTTCAAACTGTGTCGTGCAAGAAGTGAGGACAGAGAGAAGGGGCTTGGTTTGAGGACTGTGAAGCGCAGGAAGGGGGGAGAGGGGGACTGGGACACGTGGCGGAAGGCACGTGAGTCGTGGCAGGATTTGAGCAGAGAAACAAGTTTAGCGGAGGACAGCTGGGACGAGGTTCCGGCAAACGTATCGTTCAAACCGTGTCACCGATCAGAACTGCACCCAGTCACTAGCGAGTGGGTCCTACAAGTCTAGGTCCCATTGGTACTAAGACTGACTTTTCTCTTTGACTTGTCATTGTTCGATGCTTGGGGATAATTTTGAATCGTCATTTGTTTTTGCTTCTTGTTTTTAATGTTGGGGCAATTTTCAGTTTTGGTTGGCAACAAAGAGTTAGATTCTAATTCTTTCTAACTTTGTCAAACATGTAGGTCTTGTTTGGCAATGAGAGTTTGTTAGAGTTATCTAATTCTTGCTAGCTCTTTCAAACACTTAAATTATAAAGGGTTGGAACGCAATGATGGTGGTCTTATCAAAGACAAATTGAGATTTTTAATAAGGATGTTTAAAAGGCTTCTTCGCTACATGTATCCCTTTCGGAATCACACATGTTAATAAGGATGGTCCACTGTGGCATTAAAGTCAACTATATCACCAGTTATTGGCTTGGATCTGAAACAATGCATCTGCCCTAGTCATTATTATGACAAAACACATGCATTTGCAGTGTGTGTTTATCAAATGCAGTACATGAAAACAAGCAATGATATTTCAAGCAAGTCTGTGAAACTAATTAAAGATCGATTATCAGAGCATTCACAAATTAGGCTTAATTCCACTGAAAGAAGCAACACTTGGTGGATTTTTTTCAGGCCATCACGCATTACTTTCTCCTTTAAGGGAACAGTGTTCAGTTTGGAGCTTTAGCTAATAATTTTTCCAAATATCAAAGCCAATTGTATAGTTGTCCTTTTGTAGCGCATCATCATGAACTAGATGAGAACTTTCCTCTGTTGGATTTCATTTAGCCCATATAATTATATAAAAGGGTTTTTGATTTGGCTTAGCGCATTCAGATTTGACACTGATAAGCAAAATCTTAGAGCCAAAACTAAGAAGCTCTAACATCAAAAAGAAAACAGAGACGAGACATACCTCATCTCTTCATTTATAAATAAGCGCACTCCTTCCATCAAAGAGTGCATTCAATCCAACGGATGAGAGATGAGATTTTAACCAGTGCCGTAAGTTCTGGTGAGCCAAATCTGAAATAGACCATGAGATATCTCATACACAGATCTGACCATTTAGAGGTGGTTGAATATTCAGATTTGCAGGGTGCCTTGACATTAGGAGGCCCATATCAGGCTGTGTTTTCTTACTCGCTCCTGGTGCTATTTCTTGGATGAGCATGAAGCAAGGATTGGTTACATCTTCAACTATGTAACCGAAATTTGTAGCTTGCTTTGAGGCTACAACACAAGGCGCATGGATACATGATTTTCATCACTGGGCTTAGAATAGTTGACTCTATGACGAGACCATTGACGATCAACTGTGATAACTCTGCTGCTTTGTTTTTTCCCAAGAATAAGAAGATCGGTATTAAAAGCAATCACTTGACATTATCCTACTGTACAGGAGAAAATGGGGAAATAAGCATCTATGGAGCACATTAGAACATGCAGATGCTTACAGACCCATGACCAAAGGGCTGCCACCCAGTTTGTATGAAGGTCATGTGAGGGACATAGCCCTAGTAGACACTTTATGAGTTTGATGTTTGTATTGACCTATTGGTTGCAACATTATGGCTCTATTTCTTCGTTTATTACCCAGTACATATTGTTCTTGTGTATATTTGTTATAGACTTTTCGACCTCAGATAAGAATTTGATACTCATTCATTTTGTTTGCCATTATATAATTCTAATATTTCAACCAATACTACTGTAATACGTAGAAGGTCGTATTGACTTGTACTGAATAATTGCAGCCAAGCTTGCCATGATTCATCTCATTGGGAACCATAATTAGAATATTTATGATGTTAGGCTAACAAGGTGATGAACATTTTGTTTCTCAAAATTCGTATAGCCATACATCATCTTCTTTTAAAATTCAAATACCCCCA